>JAODAL010012429.1:0-95440 GCA_025379985.1 Phyllomedusa bahiana | reverse complement strand
TCACGGCATTTTGGGGGGCCTCACCGGCCCCCTGTGCGACGCCCCTTGCTGTGCTGCACCTGGGCCTGCTCCAGGAATGTTTGTGCCTCTGCCACTTGCAGGTGAAGAGCCTGCCAACTCTCTATCTGACATACTGTTTGTTCTAAAATGAACAGACACTGTTTGATGAAGATACTTGTATATGATAAATACACATCCTGTATTTGACTCCAAATGAACCCACTAAGAAGCTTGGGTAACCCTTGGATATAACTTGCGCTCCACAAATGGGCAGGAAAAATTGACTTGTACGTGCCGTTTAAAAACTCTGTGTATTTTACTGAATGTAAAGGCTTAATTAACCTTCGGATATGAATTATGCTACAGAATTTCTTCTGTGGCGGTGAAAAAGAAAGTTTCTTTTACTGAGTGCAACTGCAGAAAAATACTTAGTTAACCCCTGGATGTAAATTGCGCCAAAGAATTGAGCCACCACAAACTACTAGCTTTGTAGCGTGTTACAATGCGGTGTTTTTTACGCCACACAACAAGAGATAAAATTGTAATTAACCTTTGCTTGTGAATTAGGCTACAGGAAAAATGTATATATTTTGGCGGTGAAAATGACGGTTTCTTGGAGTCACCACAGCTGAATTACAATGCTTAATTAACCCCTGGATGTAAATTGCGGCAAAGAATTGAGCCACCACAAACTACTAGCTTTGTAGCGTGTTACAATGCAATGTTTTTTACGCCACACAACAAGAGATAAAATTGTAATTAACCTTTGCTTGTGAATTAGGCTACAGGCAAAATTTCTTTCTTGGTGGTGAAAAAGAACCTTTCTTTTAGTGACCACAACAGCAGAACAACGCTTAATTAACCCCTGGATCTAAATTGCGCAAAAGAAATGAGCAACCAAAAATTACCAGCTTTGTAGCGTGTTAAAATGGCGTGTATTTTACGGTACACAACAACAGAAAAACTTGTAATTAACCTTCAGTTGTGAATTATGCTACAGGCAAAATTTCTTTCTTGATGGTGAAAAAGAACGTTTCTTTTAGTGACCACAACAGCAGAACAACGCTTAATTAACCCCTGGATCTAAATTGTGCAAAAGAAATGAGCAACCAAAAATTACCAGCTTTGTAGCATGTTAAAATGGCGTGTATTTTACGGTACACAACAACAGAAGAACTTGTAATTAACCTTCGGTTGTGAATTATGCTACAGGCAAAATTTCTTCTGTGGCGGTGAAAAAGAAAGTTTCTTTTACTGAGTGCAACAGCAGAAAAATAGTTAACCCCTGGATGTAAATTGCACCAAAGAACTCAGCCACCACAAACTACTAGCTTTGTATCTTGTTACAATGCGGTGTTTTTTACGCCACACAACAAGAGATAAAATTGTAATTAACCTTTGCTTGTGAATTAGGCTACAGGAAAAATTTATATATTTTGGCGGTGAAAATGACGGTTTCTTGGAGTCACCACAGCTGAATAACAACGCTTAATTAACCCCTGGATGTAAATTGCACCAAAGAATTGAGCCACCACAAACTACTAGCTTTGTAGCGTGTTACAATGCGGTGTTTTTTACGCCACACAACAAGAGATAAAATTGTAATTAACCTTTGCTTGTGAATTAGGCTACAGGAAAAATGTATATATTTTGGCGGTGAAAATGGCGGTTTCTTGGAGTCACCACAGCTGAATAACAACGCTTAATTAACCCCTGGATGTAAATTGCGCCAAAGAATTGAGCCACCACAAACTACTAGCTTTGTAGCGTGTTACAATGCGGTGTTTTTTACGCCACACAACAAGAGATAAAATTGTAATTAACCTTTGCTTGTGAATTAGGCTACAGGAAAAATGTATATATTTTGGCGCTGAAAATGACGGTTTCTTGGAGTCACCACAGCTGAATAACAATGCTTACTAAACCCCTGGATGTAAATTGCGCCAAAGAATTGAGCCACCACAAACTACTATCTTTGTAGCGTGTTACAATGCGTTGTTTTTTACGCCACACAACAAGAGATAAAATTGTAATTAACCTTTGCTTGTGAATTAGGCTAAAGGAAAAATTTATATATTTTGGCGTGAAAAATGACGGTTTCTTGGAGTCACCACAGCTGAAAAACAGCGCTTAATCAACCCCTGGATGTACATTGCGCCAAAGAATTGAGCAGCCAAAAATGAAGTGGTATTTGTATTGTAAAAATGCTGTTTCTTTAAATGAATACAACAGGAACTGGCTTAGATCCCCCTTGGATATTCAATGTGCTGTGAGCAGATAGGATTTAAATGTATATGCAGCTGCAGTGGACGCACACTGGATTTCAGATCCAATACCCCAAAAAATCAGAAATAGAACGTTAAGAGAAGCAGTCTCTGAGACAAGCTGAGACACCCCACAAAAATCGCTGTGTAAAAATCAGTTCTTCAGTCACAATCAGCCGCGGCAGCACCTTCCCTGATCAGTACAGTGAGAGCGGTATGAGCTCCCAGCGTCGTGCCCGGACTTATATAGTGCGGTGACATCACAGAATCCCGCCGGTCTCTGATTGGCTTCATCTCTGCACATGTCATGCAGGCTATGCCCTTCTTCCTCCCAGAGTTCTTTGCCCCATGTAACGCCATGTGCTCGCAGCCATTTTATCAATCAAAAGCACACTTCGTTCACCCGAAGTACCCCAAACTTCGACTTCGTTCAGAACCGAAGTTTTCCTGAAATTCTAAACGAATTCCACTTTGTTAGAATCAATTCGCCCATCTCTAATGATAATCAATCACAGCAAGTGAGATCTATATTTAAAAAACACTGGGGAATTTTGACTATGGATCATTCCAGATTCACCATTGATAACCTTCTGAAGTGGGAGATCAACTGGAGATCGTCTTACCCATAGACATTACACTAAACTGAAAAATAAAGGCACTTGGCTATCTAGGTCACCTATAGGCATGTTCCAATGTGGAAATTGTAAGGCCTGTTCGGTTTTAAAAAAGAGAAAGAATTTCTTCCACTGACACACGTTATGATATTCTTGGCTTTTATAATTATAAAACCAAGGGAGTATTTTATTTGTGCACATGTTCATGTCCCCAAGATTATGTGGGCAAGACGAAACGGCAGTTAAAAAAACAAGTTCTAGAACATCTACGAGATATCAGTCATGACAGGGATATAACCCTATCTTGTCATATGAGGGAGAAACATCAGGATGAAATTAAAGATGTCATTTTTGGTTGTTGAGGCCATTCACCCTTCACCATATCCTGGTGATTGGAATAAACACATTCTCCAGAAGAAAATTCAGTGGTTCTACCAGCTTAGTTCAGTAAACCCGACAGGCATCAGTTAGAGACTTACGTATTCCTGTTTTATATGACATCTTGTTCAGCCAGTGTTATCAGTCCCCATCTTTTTTATCAAACAAATTGTATTGATTTATTGACACATGGGTATTTTAACATAATTATAAATAAAGAGGCTTGGATCTTTTTTTATACACTTTTGTTTCTGTCCATTTATGTACTATTCAACTTATACTCATCTGTCATCTACACATTGTACCTGAAAAAGATACCGTATATATTTTCTTTTCTTTAATTTATATGACACATATGTAGTTTTCCCTGTGAATTTTGCACTAGTGTTGAGACCTTACTGTGTTTCGGGACACACATTTGTTTACCTGTTCTTGGTATCACATTTATGTGGAGGAGATGTGTATTCCCTTTCATCTGTTGGTTTTGTAGGGTCTAAGTGCGGCTACTATTAATGTGGAGCACAATGCGTTCCAATTCAGGTCTCAGAGATATCCTGTCTCTTTGATGCATGCGCAGTAGGAGATCAGGTGAAACGCATTGCATTCCACGGCACTCTGAATTGCGCATGCGCAGCCGACACCATTGTCTCCTTTTTGGGAGATCATGGACCTATTCGGGTGATGTACATCAATCTAATGGACATTATTCATATTTAAACCTCCCATTTTGAGTCTAGTTCTAGGGCTGGAGGAATCTGTGTTTGACCGGCAGCCTGCCACCTCTCTATCTGACATACTGTTTGTTCTAAAAGGCAGGAAAATTTTACTTGTATGTGCCGTTTAAAAACACTGTATATTTTACTGAATATAAAAGCACAAACAGGCTTAATTACCCTTCAGATATGAATTATGCTACAGGAAAAATTTCTTCTTTGGCGGTGAAAAAGAATGGTTTTTTTAGTGACCACAACAGCAGAACAACGCTTAATTAACCCCTGGATCTAAATTGTGCAAAAGAAATGAGCAACCAAAAATTACCAGCTTTGTAGCATGTTAAAATGGCGTGTATTTTACGGTACACAACAACAGAAAAAATTTGTAATTAACCTTCGGTTGTGAATTATGCTACAGGCAAAATTTCTTCTGTGGCGGTGAAAAAGAAAGTTTCTTTTACTGAGTGCAACTGCAGAAAAATACTTAGTTAACCCCTGGATGTAAATTGCGCCAAAGAATTGAGCCACCACAAACTACTAGCTTTGTAGCGTGTTACAATGCGGTGTTTTTTTTTTACGCCACACAACAAGAGATAAAATTGTAATTAACCTTTGCTTGTGAATTGGGCTACAGGAAAAATGTATATATTTTGGCAGTGAAAATGACGGTTTCTTGGAGTCACCACAGCTGAAAAACAATGCTTAATTAACCCCTGGATGTAAATTGCACCAAAGAATTGAGCCACCACAAACTACAAGCTTTGAAGCGTGTTACAATGCGGTGTTTTTTACGCCACACAACAAGAGATACAATTGTAATTAACTTTTGTTTGTGAATTAGGCTACTGGAAAAATGTATATATTTTGGCGGTGAAAATGACGGTTTCTTGGAGTCACCACAGCTGAAAAACAATGCTTAATTAACCCCTGGATGTAAATTGCGCCAAAGAATTGAGCCACCACAAACTACTAGCTTTGTAGCGTGTTACAATGCGGTGTTTTTTTACACCACACAACAAGAGATAAAATTGTAATTAACCTTTGCTTGTGAATTAGGCTATAGTAATAAATTTATATATTTTGGTGGTGAAAATGACGGTTTCTTGGAGTCACAACAGCTGAAAAACAACGCTTAATTAACCCCTGGATGTAAATTACGCCAAAAAATTGAGCCACCACAAACTACTAGGTTTGTAGCGTGTTTACAATGTGGTTTGTTTTACGCCACACAACCAGATAAAATTGTAATTAACCTTTGCTTGTGAATTAGGCTACAGGAAAAATGTATATATTTTGGCGGTGAAAATGACGGTTTCTTGGAGTCACCACAGCTGAATAACAACGCTTAATTAACCCCTGGATGTAAATTGCGCCAAAGAATTGAGCCACCACAAACTACTAGCTTTGTAGCGTGTTACAATGCAGTGTTTTTTACGCCACACAACAAGAGATAAAATTGTAATTAACCTTTGCTTGTGAATTAGGCTACAGGAAAAATGTATATATTTTGGCGGTGAAAATGACGGTTTCTTGGAGTCACCACAGCTGAAAAACAACGCTTAATTAACCCCTGGATGTAAATTGCGGCAAAGAATTGAGCCACCACAAACTACTAGCTTTGTAGCGTGTTACAATGCAATGTTTTTTTACGCCACACAACAAAGATAAAATTGTAAATTAACCTTTGCTTGTGAATTAGGCTACAGGAAAAATTTATATATTTTGTAGTTGAAAATGTCGGTTTCTTGGAATCACCACAGCTGAAAAACAACGCTTAATTAACCCTGGATGTAAATTGCGCCAAAGAATTGAGCAGCCAAAAATGAAGTGGTATTTGTATTGTAAAAAACTCTGTTTCTTTAAATGAATACAACAGGAACTGGCTTAGCTCCCCCTTGGATATTCAATGTGCTGTGAGCAGATAGGATTTAAATGTATATGCAGCTGCAGTGGACGCACACTGGATTTCAGATCCAATACCCCAAAAAATCAGAAATAGAACGTTAAGAGAAGCAGTCTCTGAGACAAGCTGAGACACCCCACAAAAATCGCTGTATAAAAATCAGTTCTTCAGCAACAATCAGCCGCGGCAGCACCTTCCCTGATCAGTACAGTGAGAGTGGTATGAGCTCCCAGCGTCGCGCCCGGACTTATATAGTGCGGTGAAATCACAGAATCCCGCCAGTCTGATTGGCTTCATCTCTCCACATGTCATGCAGGCTATGCCCTTCTTTCTCCCAGAGTTCTTTGCCCCATGTAACGCCATGTGCTCGCAGCCATTTTATCAATGAAAAGCACACTTCGTTCACCCGAAGTACCCCAAACTTAGACTTCGTTCAGAACCGAAGTTTTCCTGAAATTCTAAACGAATTCCACTTCGTTAGAATCGATTCGCCCATTTCTAGTTATAATCCCCCTCTTTACTTTGTTCCAAGGTTGCTTTACATATGTCAATAAACTATTTTATGGTATTTTGTCTTTAATGTCAGATTTTTCCCATTTTTAAGTGTATTTATTAAAATTTATATTTTTCCCTTATTCAGTGATATGGCACAGTGGATTGTGTTTAGATTATAAGACTTTCCACTCTTCCCCCACTTATTACTGACCACATAAAACTGTACATTCCTATACAGCACCACAAAGTGGTCACTGACAGCGAGTGTAGCTACATTGGTGTTTGGGTGGTATGGCATGATTCTCCCTAAATGATGAGTGTTGGCTAACGTGTCCTTTACAATATAACTGATTCCCCCTTGTTTGGCTTACATATATAAATACCTTAGTGTGTTATGTGGTTGTCTAAACACACAGTGGCAGTATTTCAGTGACGAACCACCAAGGGACTCGGAGAGATTTTTCAAGATGGAGCCAGATCATTCCTATACATATTTAATTTATGGTAATTGTGTTAAATTTTTCATAAATTAATTGCCCTCTTAAACAATTTTTTTGTCATTATTAGTTCAGTTATGGGGCAACAGATCATCGTCTAGGAGACAAAAGGCTTTACCCAAACTTTTTTCGAACAGTCCCTGATGACAAGATACAGTCTGAAGCATTGGTGGCATTGTTGGAAAGATTCCAATGGAACTGGGTTGGGATCATCACATCAGATGATGACAGTGGAGAAAGGGAACTACAACAACTTAGTAAGATATTCACAATTCATCAGATTTGTGTGGAATTCAAGATTCGGGTACCTGATAAAGGCATTAATATTAATCCTTTGGCCTTGAAGATTTCTACTACTGATGTTATTATTATCTGTGGCTCTATTCATGTATTTTACTTTCAGTTTTTATACAGCTCAGCTTACTTTTTAAAAAACAAGACTCTTATACTTCCAAGTTCATGGTCACTTGCAAGAGAACTTTTACTTTTCATTCAAAATCATTGTCCTGGTAATTGCAGTTTAGTGTTTACAGTCCCCAGACGTAATATTCCAGGAATGCAGGACTATTTTTTTAGCATCCAATTCTCTGATCGACCTTTTGACATGTTACTAGAAGATCTTTGGATGGTTACACTGAGTTGCTTTTCAAAAAATAAATTTAAAAACTTGCTTATTCTAAAGAAACATAACCTAACATTCCATAACTGTTCAGGAGAGGAGCGATTAAACAAGCATTTATATTTCCCAGAAGACTCAACTCCCTATCAGGTGTACATTGCAGTCTTATTCATGGCACAAGCTTTGCATGATATGAACTCAATTCTTAGTAAAGATGAAAAACAGAATACTAAAAATACATATAAATACAAGGTAAGTTTAGAATAAGCTACCAACAGCAATCGATAGACATTAATAAATCTGTCAAACATTATGGGCCACATGTATGTACCTGTTGAGGTCTAAAACTCCCTGTTTTGCCCATAGGTTACTGTGGGCAAAAAAGTTAGTTTTAGACCTAAACAGTTTTCATACATGTGGCCCCATGTTCCTGAATGTCCTGTTAAGGAGCTCACAAAAAGTTATGGATAATTGACTTTCAGGTGGAATTTCAGGTTGAAGAGAAAATTTCTTTATTTTTTTTTTTTTTTTTATATGAAGTAAATTAGAACATGTTTTATCTTATGAATTATCATGTGCTAATGTTCAGTCTTTCAATACTTTTGCACAACTTGGTAATCTCTAACAAGGAACATTATGGCAAAATTTCCTGAATTGCCCAATAAATTTAGAGGATCAATTTGAATTGAGACTTAAACAGTCCTCCTCATCATGTTTTGAATGTGGCCACTGAATTTAGAGTGTCACAGAGTGTCATCAGCAGGATACAGAGAGACTGGAAGAGTCACAGAAAGGCAAAGAAGTTGACATCCTTTTTCTACATCAGACACTGATGACCGCTTCATTGTAATCAATGCCCTATGGACCCAGATGATGAAGGCCACACAACTCTAGGCACATTTAAGGGAGGCGAGAGGCAACCAAGTGTCATGTCAGACCATTCATAACTGTTTACATCAGCATGGTCTGCATCATTGATGACCTGACCGCTAGACACAGACATCATCATCTTGCATGGGCCAGGGAGCATCTATGCTGGATGAGGTACTAGTGTTCATCAGTGCTGTTCAGTGATGAAAGTCGTTTCACTCTGAGCAGAAATGATGGCCAACAATGATGCTGGAAATGTCAAGAAGAGCGCTATGCATCAGCCATGTTCAAGTCAGATACCCTTGCCGGTCATTTAGTATGCAGACCATGATGATATAAATAGTTAAGAATGGTCTGATATGACAGTTGTTTTCCTCTCACCTCTCTTAAATATGCCTGTAGTTGTGTGACATTCGTCATCCAGTTCCGCAGGACATAGGTTACAGTGAAGTAGTCATCGGTGTGTGATAGAGCCAAATGGATGCCCACTTCTTTGCTTCTCTGTGACTCTTTCAGTCTATCTGTAAGAGACCAAGGTGTTGTCTTGGTCTCTTAATGTCAAAATGTGATCGGCATGATGAGGAGGACTCATATTATTGTTATTATTGAAATATTTTATTTTTTTCATACTTCTTTCTGGAGACGGTCAAAGATTTATTTAAGATCAAAAGATATAAATCTCTCTATATATCATAAAATGTGCAATAGCTCGTAAAAAAAAGTTAGTTCTCCAATTATTATCAAGGTTGAATAGCTCAGTTTCCATGAACATACAGAATATTATTGGGACATGTGTACTTATCTTCAAACAGTGCATGTAAGTAGGATGTCCCAGCAATTATCTCAAAACTAACTCTGCAAAATTCAAGACCACAGAGAATAACATATGCTTTCATCATTAAAACATCTTAGAGGAATAGAGGAACAGAATTAAGAACACACAAGATGGAGTCACTGTAGGCCTAACAGACCTAGATACTATACATTTACTTTATCAGGACCATATTTCATGCATCTTAGATAATATGGGCTGAAAATATAGGTTCTATAGGTTTTTTTTTTTCTCTCAATATCTCCATCAGTAAGAAGAATGCATTAGACAAAAACAGGACAAGTAAATGCTCAAATTCACCAAATATAAATGTGTAGTTTCTATAGAGAATACAGCATGTGGCCTATACCACCTTACCAGGTTTAAGAACATTAGCAAGATCCTCTTTATTAAAATAAATAAATATATACAATAATATATACAATAATTATACATGTACGCACACAGACCGCCGCCAGCGGCACATTTCTGCAAAAAGGGCAATACACTACGTGGAAATCCCTAAAGAAGCATTTATGCTATCTATCATACATGAAAAAACTTTGAGACTCTCGGTTCACATATTTTGATCAAAAGATGTTTAAGCTGCCCACGACTTTCAACGTGATCTCAAAATCAGGCAGTCCTATCCTATCTTTACCTCTCAATCGAGCCAATCAGGCCTCTCGCTGGGTCAACCGACCTCCATTATTCAGAGAGAAAAAAAACAAACACCCAACCTGCAAGCTGCCCTTCTTATGACAGCCTGTGAGAGTGGGCGGGGACAGAAACCCAAAATGGAAGCACCCCTTCCTTCCCATATAGGTTAAAATCAATGTACACCAAGTATAACGTATGTTTCTGCACACAAAAACATTTCTGAAAAAACGTATGCAAACCTGGGTGCCACTGGCAGGGCTGCGGCACACATGTAATTATACATGTACGCACACAGACCGCCGCCAGCGGCACATTTCTGCAAAAAGGGCAATACACTATGTGGAAATCCCTAAAGAAGCATTTATGCTATCTATCATACATGAAAAAAGTTTGAGACTCTCGGTTCACATATTTTGATCAAAAGATGTTTAAGCTGCCCACGACTTTCAACGTGATCTCAAAATCGGGCAGTCCTATCCTATCTTTACCTCTCAATCGAGCCAATCAGGCCTCTCGCTGGGTCAACCGACCTCCATTATTCAGAGAGAAAAAATAAAAAACACCCAACCTGCAAAGCTGCCCTTCTTATGACAGCCTGTGAGAGTGTGCGGGGACAGAAACCCAAAATGGAAGCACCCCTTCCTTCCCATATAGGTTAAATTCAATGAACAACAAGTATAACGTATGTTTCTGCACACAAAAACATCTCTGAAAAAACGTATGCAAACCTGGGTGCCACTGGCAGGGCTGCGGCACACATGTACGCACACAGGCTTGATTGGCTCGATTGAGAGGTAAAGATAGGATAGGACTGCCCGATTTTGAGATCACGTTGAAAGTCGTGGGCAGCTTAAACATCTTTTGATCAAAATATGTGAACCGAGAGTCTCAAAGTTTTTTCATGTATAAAAAAGAGCATTGCACATTTTTAGGTGCATTGTGCAAATCATGGCACATAGTATATCATAGGTAGTGTATGTTTTGCGCCTATCAAGGCGCATAACATATTATTACTAGTTTATAGGCGATAGGCGCATTATACAAACTAGTAATGATATGTTATGTGCTTCCGTGCACAATGCTTCTCAATAGGCGCCTTACATATACTACCAATGATATTTTATGTGTCATGGAGGCGCACAGCGTATAATTGTTAGGTGCATTTCAATGTGTCGTGCCCGGCATACAATGTGCCTAGAGTTTGTGTACTGTTATGGATGGTAATTACAGCTTCTGCTCACCTGTATAGGTTAAAAAAATAACCTGAACATCTCCCATTGACTTTAAAGGGTTCGAAGTTCAATTTCAACTCAAATATAGAACCGAACTTCTCAAAGTTCGAGGTTCCACTCAAACTCAAACTTTTTAGGGTTCGATCATCTGTACCAAGGAAAGCTTTTGCTTACCCAACTTATTCTCAGACTGTTTTTTAATAACACATTGTACTGTATGGTAGTGGTAAATTTCAGATGATACACTTTGCTATTTTCTATTTTCAGAATTATTATTATTTTTTTTTTATGAGTCAAATAGTCATACTAAACAAAATAGTTAATAAGTAACATTTACCATTTGTCTTCTTTATGTTGGCATGATTTTTAAATGGCCCCTTAGAATTTTCAACAAGGATAATTTTAGAGACCTCTTTCAGATATTGTGCTCTCTGGGCTTAGTTTGAGACTAGGAGTAGAACCTGTCAGCGCTTGAACCTGTCTCCAATCAACAGATGTATTTAAATCTGACTCTCAGTCTGTCTTAATCCCTTATTCTGACTCCTTGATCTGTTTGTACTTGAATCATTCATACTCTGTGAATTACTTTCCTGGTTCCTGTCTCTGTCCTGTTTTCCATTTGCTCTTCTGGACTCTGATTTAGATCATCCAAACCCTCCAGGACTTTCAACCTAAATTGGTTTGTCTCTTGTACCAGCTAGCACTTCCTGATTAGTTTCTAACTGTCGCTCTCCATGCATATACTGTACTTTCCAACATCTTTCTGCAAAAACAACCTGGGTTCCTAGCAGTGAAATCTAACCTGCTTTGCCTAGGCTCTGGTTAAAACCTAGGGGGTCTTAGACTCTGCTACCCAAAGGGTGTTAGATTGCAGGCAGCTGTTTCAGTGAGTTAACATTGACTCTGAAATCCTTTTGTCAGGTACGGCAATTCCTTTCTAGGGAATTGCTCAATAGACAATTCCATAACCTAATCACAGACCAAAAAATATAACTACCATTACTTTTATACAGAATATAGTGGATCAAATGCGAAGTATAAGTCAACTGGTTCTAGATCTCCCCCAAAGGGTCCAACAATACAACACTGCAAAAGCTTAAATGTTGTGACATTTCCCACTGTTTATGGGATCATCTTTTGTTCATTTCAGGAAAGCTGTGAGTTTTTTGTTTTTTTTTTGTTTTTTTGTCTAACATCTCATTCTTCTGGCATGAAACAGCAATGGGTGGGATTAATAATCTGTGCTATGGCTGGATCCCCAGGTTTGGATCTTCTCATTAAAGAAATTTTCTCTAGCTTTTAGCCGGAGACTGTTTCAAAACATATTAGTCTTTTGATTTTACTTTGGACATGTGATAAGATGGATTTTATCTGCTCTGGGTCCTCACAGGTTTCTCTGGTTACATCCATATCTCACTTCCTGATTAGACAAAGAGCAGGAAGTGATGTCACCATGGTTGGAGCTCACTCTTGGAAAAAAGTTAATTAAGTCTAACAAGATTAGCTTTAATTTACAGATGATCAATTGTTTTCACTCAGAGCACTTGTAGCTTTGTTCACTGAAGAGTAATGCTATGGTCACACTGATTATTTTGGGACGTATCTCGCCCCGTATTTCGCACCGTACTGTGCGAAATACGGTGACAGATACGTCCCAGTCATTACGTTAATCCACAGTTCTCATAGAGAACTAAGGATTACGTCTCCTCTCCCCGCTCGCACAATACGGCAAGCGAGGAGAGAAGGGACATGTCAATTATTCACGGCCCCCGTACACACGGCATAATTGCGGGGCGAAATACGTCCTGCAATTAAGCCGTGTGAACATAGCCTTAGTCTCCTGCACTTACAGTGAAGGAAATAATTATTTGATCCCTTGCTGATTTTGTAAGTTTGCCCACTGACAAAGGCATAAGCAGTCTATAATTTTAATTGTAGGTTAATTTTAACATTGAGAGATAGAATATTTCACCTTGTGGGGTATCCTTGATCATGAGGAAGGTGAGAGATCAGCCTAAAACTACACGGGAGGAACTTGCTAATGATCTCAAGACAGCTAGGACCACAGTCACCAAGGAAACCATAGGTAGCACATTATGCCGTAATGGTTTAAAATCCTGCAGTGCCCATAAAGTCCCCCCTGCTCCAGAAGGCACATGGGTTTAAAACATTATGTTTGTGAGGTGTTTACAGGTGCTGTGGTCACAGGGAAAAAAAAAATGATTTTGGCCATTACATCCACTCGCCATGTTTGGGAGAAATGCTGCCATGACCCAAAAAACCATCCCCTGCTCCAGCAAGACAGGAAAACATTATGTTTTGGGGTTTTCTGCTAAGCGGTACTTCACAGCATCAAGGGGAAGGAGGGGCCATGACATCCCCCGCCAGGCATAAAAGAGTCGGTGGTCTCCCGAAGACAGGACCAAAACATCAGCCAAGGCAAAAAGAGTGGCTCAAAAGACATTTAGGTCATGGAGTGGCCTAGCCAATCTCCAGATCTTAATCCCATAGAAAACTTATGGAGGGAGTTGAAGCTCTGAGTTGTCAAGCAACAGTCTCAAAATCTTAAGGATTTAGAGATGATCTGCATAGAGGAGTGAACTAAAATTCCTCCTAACATGTCCGCAAACCTCATCATCTACAAAAAACGTCTGACTTTTGTGTTTGCCAACAAGGGTTTTGCCACCAAGTATTAAGTCTTGTTTGCCAGAGGGATCAAATCTTATTTTTCACTGTAAAATGCAAATAAATTTGTATAATTTATTCAATGTTATTTTCTGGATTTTATTTTGGATATTCTATCTCTCAATGTTAAAATTAACCTACCCTTAAATTATAGCCTGTTCATGTATTTGTCAGTGGGCAAACTTACAACAACAGCAAGGGATCAAATAATTATTTTCTTCACTGTATGTCTTTGTAATGTCTCAGCTAGCTATTGAAAAGCTAAACATGCTAATCATTGCTAGAGAACTACCCACAGCCTTATGAGACTGAGTGGATGAAAACCTGATTGTGACTCAGTGAGACATCATGGTGAGAAAACCCTTTTAAAACCAGATGCCTGTCAACTACTTTCAGTAGATTCTTTTTTGAGGCTTTGGGACTCCTTTATAATGAAACAGTGATAAGGACTGTGGCAGAGACCAACCTCCTTTCTCATCTCCGAGTACATCAACCCATTGAGAATTATTGTTCCTAATTTATAAGATGGTCCGTGCCTTCTGAATGGAATGATCCACCACTGTGCTGTTGATTTCAACAAGACCTTTGAGTCTATAAAAGATCTGTTGGTTAACTCTCCTCAACCTGTGATCTTTAAAAAATTAATGTTCCTGGCTATTTGGTTGGACCAGTGTCTACAGAAGAAGAAGCAAACAGAAATGTATACCCAGGGAGACTTCATTAACAGTCCATGAACCCATACAGATGGGATCTACAATGTCTTCTCATGACCAGAAATCCTTATGGAGACAAAGAGGGCTGTGTATTGTATTGTATTTATTTCTTTATTTTCGTTGCACCCATACTATTGATCCTTGTTTTATATACACATTGGGACCACTTCTGTAGTGTTATAATTTGATTTCGGCCATGTACAGTTTTATTTCAGATTGCATTAGAAAACCCATAGGAGCGTCGCTCGCTCTCCCATTGGTCCAAATAACGGCGCCTCTTTTAACTTAGCCAATCACAGAGCACGCTCAGAATTTCTTTTCCCCATAGAACTCTATGAGAAAGTAGCTCGCGCTCTGATTGGCTAAGCTGGACGAGCCCCCACCGCTTCAACCAATCAGCTCGTTTCTGCATTTTTAAACTGGTATCTTTTTTGGAAAACTGTCGCCCTTTTAAATCTTTTTTCTCTCTATTGCAATTCCTATGTAGCGCCGGTCTCGGCGACAAACGCGTTGTTCGGGTTTTTAACTGCTTTATTTGTAAAGAAAGGTTCGGCTCTTTATCTGATAATGTTTTACATTTAATAAAAATAATATTTTTTATTAATACTTCATGCCGCACGGCGCTGAGCGCCGAGATTTCAGAGCGCCCATCTCTCCATAGACTATAATGGGAGAAGTAGCTCGCGCTCTGATTTGCTGGGATAGCCAAGCCCCCGCTAGCTCAGCCAATCAGCTCTTTTCTGTCTTTTTACTGTATTTTGAATTATCCCGCCGTGGATTCTGATTGGTCTAAACTTCTCCATAGACTAGAATGGGTCTTGGTCGCTACTATTCTGATTGGTCAATAATTCTCCATTGGATATAATGGGTCTTTGTCGCTCCAATTCTGATTTGTCAATAGCCGAGCCCCGCTAGTCAGCAATCACTCATTCAGCATTTTTACAGTATTGGACTGTCACCCGTGGATTCTGATTGGTCTAACTTCTCCATAGCGCTAGAATGGTCTTACACTATTCTGATTGGCTGAGCTAGCCAAGTCCCCGGTAGCTTAACCAATCAGCTCTTTTCAGCATTTTTACTGTATTTTGAACTATCCCGCCGTGATTCTGATTGGTCTAAACTTCCCCATAGGTTTTAATGGTTCACTGTCGCTCCTATTCTGATTGGCTGGTTTATGCCGACCAATCAGAATAGCTTTCTGAATTTGAATTACTGTATATTCCGGCAATTTCCGAAAATCCTAATTCTTGAATTAGGATATTGGAAAGTGATTTTGTTTTATGTATTTTTTATTTTTTAGGTTTCAGCTCTTTTCCTGAGAATGTTGAACGCCTTTATAAAGGCGATTTTTGATTCATACTCCGCACCAACATCTGGAATGATTTCTCGCTGTTCCAGCCTGTCTCGCATCAGAACTGTTTTTCGGCGCAGTCCCGCACGGCGCCTAAGTCCCGCACTGCGCCCATGTTCCCGCACTGTGCCCCACACACACTGGCGAGGTGCAGGGAACTTTTGCCCGCAAGTACGAGCGCACCGCCTCGGACGGCGAATCTTAGGCGCAGCGCCGCACTGCGCCTCACACACTGGCGAGGCGCGGCGGACTTTTCCCCGCATGTATGACCGCACTACCTCCGGCGCCGAATCATAGGCGCAGCGCCGCACTGCGCCTCAGTCCCGCACTGCGCCTAACACACAGGCGAGGCGCGGCGGACTTTACATAGTATTTATGAGCGCGCCCCGGCCCCGACATAAATCAGGCGCAGATTCCGCCGGAAAACTGGCGGAAAGGTGCGCCCCAACCCGGCGAGATTCATACATGTCGCCCATTATGTTCGTCCCATGAGGGAACATCTATCCCATAAAGACCATGGTTTCATATGTCTATGGATTTTATCATGGATTTGCCCCACTCTGAAGGGAAGACAATCATCTGGGTTATTATAGATCACTCCAACAAATTGTTTTATTTTGTTCCTTTGACTCAGCTCCTGAATTCTAAAACTTTGTCTAGATTATTCATTGATCATATTGTTCATCTTCATGTTATTCCTGAAAATCTTGTTTCTGACAAGGGTATACCGTTTTGGCCTAGTTTCTGTAGGTCTTTCTGGGCAAAACTCAGAGTTCAGTTGTGTTACTTATTTGCATTTCATCCTGAAACTTATCTTAGGTGCAACTGTGCTGATAACTAGTGAACGGTGAAATCGGCAAAAGTTGAAATCAGGCAGATTTTCACTAAAATCTGAGTTCCGCGATGAACAAATTATTTTTCTTAAAATCTGATCAGTAATCGCAATCGCGGACACAGATTGCGCCATTGTCGGCGCTTACTGTAATTTTGGTGGCCAACCAATCAGCGCAGAGCTCGTGGGGTGGGGGTGGTGGGGGGTGGTATGGGGCGAACGTCACCAGTGGGCTGTGTAGGGATCTCATTGGCTGCTGAAATCACATTACCTCCTTTTATGTATGTCAATGCACTTCCTGCTCGCCACCATTAGCTTCTATACAGCGCACAGAACAGATCACTGTCCCTCTGCTCAGATTTTTTAAAAGCTATAAGAGATTGTTTCCCAGTGACTTTACAACTGAAAAGCATCTGAAATAGATTAGTTAGCTTAGGGTACAGCAAGATTACAGAATTCTAGTTAGTATTAGTTAGAGATTTGGAATCAGCTCAGGTCAGTGCTCTGAACAGCACAGCTGCAGGGAGGGGCTCCTCTGATTTTGGGGAGGCGGGGGGGAAGATCCTGCATCAGAGATATTTCTCTTCTCAAGCCACTGTGATATAGCAGAAAATTTTATTCCTGCCTAGCCAGCATCCACCACAGCCTCAGTTTAGGATTTCAGTTTCTTTTGCGGTTCAAATTTGCATTTCTAACTCATATTTGTGCTTTCAAGCCAGTGTGATATAGCACCAAATTTATATTCCTGCCTAGCCAGCAGTCTGAGTACAGGTTGTCACATCCCGGTGGGGTGCTGTTATTCATATATTACTTATATTAGTCCTCACAAGCTTTAGTGAAATAGCACCCTATTTTTTATGCGTTGTCTGCCACCAGTGACATAGGAGGGGGGGTTGACTTTTGTTGTGGGGTGAACTTCTGCATCATAGACAGCTACACTCATCTCTCATAAGAAATCACTGTTCTGCAGAGTGTATTCTATTTGTACTCCTGTTTCTCAGTTGTGGGAAAATAATAAATTTATTCCATATTCTTTATTAAAAATTTATATTTCTATCCGTGATTGTCAGTTGTCTGAAAAGACCGCAGTTGTTAGATAATTTGTAGAAAATTATCCTATTTGTACTCCTATTTCTCAGTTCTGGGAAAATACCACATTTATTCCATATTCTTTATAACAAATTTCTATTTCTATCCGTGATTGTCAGTTGGCTGGAAAGACCGAGATTAGATAATTTGTAGAAAATTATCCTATTTGTACTCCTGGATCTCAGTTGGGGTAAAATACCACCTTTATCCCATATTGTGTAGAAAAAAATTCTATTTCTATCCGGGATTGTCAGTTGTCTGAAAAGACTGCAGTTGTTAGATAATTTGTAGAAAAATTAGATTGTTTTACTCCTGGTTGTCATTGGTTGGAAAAGACAACATTTATTCCATATTCCATATAAAAAATTTCTATTTCTACAACTGGTTGGCTTGGAAAATCTGTAGGAAATAGTAAATTTCTAGTCCTCCTCTGCGGTTGTAAATCTCAGGGACTGAAGGAATAACACTGTTGATTTGGTGTTACGGTTCTTCCACAAGACCGCATTTCACAGCTATTCGATAGAAACAATTCTGTTTCTAATCCTAGTTGGCAGTTGGAAATTAGAGGGATTTCAGAACACCTGTGATTTGCTGTCTTTGCAGTACACTTTTTTAATACGAGATTTAAAAAAAAATCTTTTAGACCTTTTTAATATTTATCTTTCTGTACATGGAGGGAACTACAGGTGGTAAGCGAGCAAAGAGGGGGTAGGACATGGAGCTAGAAGTATGAGAGATTGCGCTCCTGCCATTGCTGCGGACAACACGTAAGCGAGCACATCGTCAGTTGCAGGACTGTCAGGCCTGTCATTGTTGGGTCGGTTACCTCTAAATCTCAGTAATGAAGAGCATCACCAATCTGTTCTTCATTGTTTAACGTAACCTTCATTCAGTGGTTTTACCTCTTCGTCCTCCCAGTCAAGGTAAAAAATGTCATCATCATCATCATTGTCAGCATCCGTCCAAACTGAAGCAAAGGCATCCCAAATGTCAACCCATGTACTGACCATTTTGGATAATCCATGTTCTGAGGAGCTCTTTGATGACAATATGCGGTCGGGGTCAGAAGGCATTTCAAAAGATCAAGAGGCCAAAAAGGATGATTTAGTCTGCTCCGATGCCCAATCACTGATGCCGTCAGAGGAGAAGGAAGCTGGTCAATCGGCACAAATCCCCAGCGCTCAGCAACACCTTGCAGTGCCTGTGGCTTCTAGCCCTCAGCTTCAGGATGTAGAATGTGAGGACGAGAAAGTCACCTGTGATGATGACGATGATGTTGATAATGATATTGCGGATCCAACATGCTCTTTCAGCAGAATTTGCTTGCAACCGCAACTTCAGTGGACGAGGAGGAAGATGATGGGGAAGTGTCGGTATGGGTGCAGCCTCAGAAAAGGAGAGGGCGGTCGCACAAGTCCACTGAGATAAATCCGCCAGCCATGGTAAGTGGTGGAAGCAGAAACATCGCTACTAGCTTATCGCAGTCGAAACAGTCCAGGATCTGTGAAACCTAGCCTTTTTCTATCAAGCCTCAGATTCGCACAGCGATGTCATATGCCACATTTGCCATAAACACATCAGTAGAAGGAAGAATCTAAGGTGTTTAACCACTACCAACATAACTAGTCACATGCAGTGAAAGCATGAATTGAAATGGAGGGATCACTTGGCGAAAAAAGGCAACACCGGTCCTGGGTTTCCAACCACTGTCACACCCTCCTCCTCCGCATTTCCAAGACCAAGCGTTCCTCTGATGCCCATGTCCCGCTGCGGCATGAGCAAGGATCAGCCCAAGTGCCACACACCGTCGTCCGAGTACCACCAGCACCAGCAGAGACACAGCCTACTCATTCTCCTTCCACCAGTTTCACCTGCATGCCTTACAGTGGCCAGTCTAGCAGCCAGCCTTCCATGTACCAGGTATGGGAGCAAAAGAAACACTTTAACCCAGACCATCCCAAAGCCAAAAGCCTGAATGTCGACATTGCCAGGCTTTTGGCCCTGGAAATGTTGCCTTTCCGCCTGGTGGACACAGAAGGGTTCCACCACGTCATGGCCCTTGCCTGCACCCAATACCAGATGCAACATTTCTTTGCCTGAAAATCCGTCCCTGCCCATTTTCTGCATCTGTGTCCAGCAAAGTCCATCTGACCTGGACTAGTAAGCACGGTCAAGGCCGCTACTCACTGGGTGAGTTGGGTGGATGTCTGTGGGGCTGACGGTGGCTCTCAGGCTCAACGCACGCTCTTCAAAACCGCAGGGATGGTGTAGGGTTCTGTCCCCCAAGGTCCACTGGTAGCATCACGTGCCAAGAGAAACCAGACCGTGTTGAAATGAATGTGTCTTGGAGCCCATCAACAAACAGGTCAAGAGCTGTGCATGGCTCTGCGCAATGAGATCGAGCAGTGGCTGGGTGACAAGAACCTGGTGCCAGGCAAGATGGTGTTCGACAACGGGCAAAATCTTCTGGCCGCCCTTAAGATCGGTAGGCTGGAGCACATTCCTGGCCTGGCACATGTCATGAACCTCTAAAGTGCTATCCGGATCTCAACTGTCTGCTGAGGAAGGCTCGGGGCCCGAGATCACACTTCCGGCGTTTGCACGCTGCTTTGTCCCGGCTGGCTACGTTACACTGTCATCTTGGTCTCCCCGTCAACCGTCTCATTGTTGACGTGGCAACCCACTGGGATTCCACTCTCCACATGCTCCAGCGATTGTGGCAGCAGTGTAATGCCATTACGCAGTATGAAGTGGCGTATGGCCTGACAAGTAGCGGTGCGGACCTCGGGGTGTTGAGCCACCCAGAGTGGAGGAAGGTGAAAGACCTCTGCACCATCCGTGCAAGTTTTGAAGAAGCCACCAAAATGGTTAGTGAGGACAATGCCCTTGTCAACATGACAATTGTGCAGAGGTTCTGGAACAAGTGTTGGACACTCTGAAAGAGCAGGTCCCACCAGCAACAGAGGAGGAGGTGGACACAGATGCTGACACAGAGCCTTACTCTCTGTCGGATACTTAAGGCCCGACAGTTTCCCAACTTTATAAGTCTCCATTATGCGGTGGTTTGGGGTCCAGGGCTGGTGCAAAGCAGCGCCTCAGCTCTCAAGATACATCATCTGAGGCAAGTCAGGACTGTGTTGAAGCTGAGAAGGAGGAAGCAGAGGAGGGTGAGGCATGGCTGGACACCGGTACCCATGTCCCTGCCTTGGAAAGAGGTTGGCACAGATTAGAGGTGAAGGTAGAAGACAAGGAAGATATGTTTAGTGCCCCTCGACCCGGAGGCTTAGGAAATCATGGCCCCATCTCTCACATGAGTTCATGGATGCTCCATTTCCTCCAACATGATCCACGTATTAAGGCCATCAAAATGAACAATAATTACTGAGTGGACACCCTCTTTGATCCCTGTTACAAAGCGAAACTCAGCACTTTCCTTCCACCCACTAAAATAGACAGTCAAATGCAGGAATTTGAGACCATGCTCATTGGTCAACTAGAGAAATCTGTTTCATCTGTTTCACGTTCTAATATCGCAGTGGAACGTCGGCAATGTGACAGCAGTAGAGTGCCAAGAAGCCGTAGCATCAGCAGCAGCCGCAGACATTGTGGCAGAAGCCTAATGGGTGACCTCTGGCAATCCTTATTCACCGCCTCACCAATGCCTGTAATGCAGGGCACAAATCAGACACACAGAGACCGCCTCAAGATCATGGTCCATGACTATCTGCGTTTCAACACAGATGTTTTTAGATATGTTCCAGACCCAACCGACTTCTGGATATTCAAAATGGATGAATAGCCCGAGCTCGCTCGCAACTCCATAGAGGTGTTGTCCTGCCCAGCAGCCAGTGTCATATCTGAGCCGACCTTCAGCACAGCTTGAGGAGTGATTACAGACAAATGCATTAGCCTTTCCACTGAGAATGTGGATCCTTTGACTTTTATCAAGATAAATCAGTCATGAATCTCTGTTGATGTTGTGGCCCCTACTGCCGAGGTCACCAATTAGTTGCCGGTCTACTTCACATTCCTCTTCAAAAAGAAATGATCCTCTTTTTTTAAAATGCTAATTTCTTACTGGAATTTTTATTCTAAGTGTCCAAAAGGTCATTTTGCTGGTTTTGCGATTAGGAGACTGTGAAAGACACCAATTATACATGGTTTCATGAAAAAACCCTATTCCAATTACTCATTTCTTCATGAAAATTTTAAGCACTGTCAATTGTTTTGGGGTCATGCTGCTGTGAAAAACAACTATAATCCAGGTCCTTTGGTACAGAAATGTGGTTTCCAAGTGACAGTTCTTCCTTACAATTTTTAACATTGGCCAAGAGGTCATTTTTCTAATTTTTTGGGATCATGGTGCTGTGAAAAACAGCCACAATCCAGGTCCTTTGGTTAAAAAAAAATGTGGTTTCTAACTGGCATTTCTTCATCACAATTTTTAACAGTGGCCGAGAGGTCATTTGTCAAATTTTTGGGGTCTGTGTGCTGTAAACAAACAGTTATATTAAAGGTCCTATTGTAAAAAATGTGGTTTCTAACTGGCATTTCTTCGTCACAATTTTTAAGAGTGGCCGAAAGGTCATTTTTCAAATTTTTTGGGTCACGGTGCTGTGAAAAACAGCTATAAAACAGTTCATGAAGCAGACTTATGCATATGAAGAAAATAGCAAAATTTATTAAAGACTTAAATACAAGCTAAAAATGTATGCAACATACTTGTATCCTGAGTAGTCTCGTCTGCGGCGTACTAGTGCGATATGAGGCACTTCCAAAGAAGGTATAATATGAGTCCATGCTATGCATTTAGCACGGCAATAGCAGTCTACCAGGCTGAGCGTACCACACCTGTGGGATGTGACGTTTCGAAAGGTAACTTCTCCCTTTCTCAGCATCATGCTATTTTCTTCATATGCATCCGTCTGCTTCAGGAACTGTTTGGAAGCTGAAAGCGGGAAGGGAGAAACCGCTCTGCACAGACGTACATGCGGCTACAAATAGAGGCTTTGTGTCTTCAGTTTAAATATATTAACCGAAATCTGTTATTATAAGAAAAACAGCTATAACCCAGGTCCTTTGGTACAGAAATGTGGTTTGTAAATGGTATTTATTCCTTACAAATTTTAACAGTGGCCGAGAAGTCATTTTTCTAGTTTTTGTGGTCATGGTGCTGTCCAAAATCAGTTATACTACAGGTCCTATTATAGAAAACGTTTTTTAAAAAAACTCTTTTATTCTGGCTACTTTTATTGGGTGTTGAAAAGGTCATTTTTGCTGGTGTTGGGGTCAAGCAGCTGGAAAAGACAGCGATATTCATGGTTCTATTCAAATAAATCTTGTTTAAAATACTCATTTATTGCTGCTAATTTTACTCTCTGTGTCCATAAGGGCATTTCTGCTGGTTTTGGGGTCAGGCTATTGTGAAAGGGGTGCCAGGGGTACAAATAGGGCAGTACTCCGGTCAGTGGCCCTCTGCCTATGTCAATATACATGTGCATCTACAAGAAAGGCAACATTGTGCACATTAAGGGTATGGGTACCATAGAAAAAGGCAAGCCACCTAAATGCTATCATTCATGGCAATACTGCTAGGATCTACAATGTGAAACAGCATGCTATAGGTATACCACACACCACATATATGAAACCACCACACCACCACCACCACCACATATATGACAAGTTGTTGGTCCCCGGTGCAAAAAGTGATAGGGGTCTCCTGCCAGTCAATATGTGCCATTTCCGATTCCGGATGTCTTGTTTTGCGTCAAAGGGGCCCCGTAGCAGCTGCTACCACTGTACCTGCTGTGGCTTCGCCTTCCTCATTTTTTCGTTTAGCCATTGAACAGAATGGATTATTTTAGCCTGTGAATTTTTTTCTTGTAGCCTAATTGTCAGGACTAAGATGTACCACGTATCCAGTTTACTGTTGCGGATGTTAATTCCAGCTTCACCTCACCTGTTTGGGTGTAAAAAATGAAGCTGGTGTTCCTCTCCCATAGACTTTAATGGGAATCGGAGATTAATTGACATCGAGGATCGACAATATGGGAGATGATTCAACATAATCTGGAATCTGCTCGATGCAGATTATTGGCTGAATCGCTCATCACACTCTCCCTCCAATACCAGCAGCGGGTCATCAATGTGCCTACTGTACCATCTGATGTGGGAGGAAAATACATTATTTTGTTGAAAAGGAATTTATCTTCCCATACAAACATGTAAATATTGGCAAGAGAAGGTGATAATCGGGAACCCACTGAGGTGCCCTGGACCTGAAGAAAAAACCTATCATCAAATATAAAAAAATTGTGTGATAGAAGGTACTGGCCTGCATCTACTATAAAACATTGCTTTTCTCCACTGTAATTACTTTACTTCTGTAGGTGGTAAGTGAGAGAGGAAAGAGCCTGGTCATGTAGGATGCATGGGTATAACCCCACCACATTGCAGGGCAGCCAGGTTTCCCCCTCCTGCCACACCAATCCCTCCATCACAGACATCACAGACACCAGATGTTTGTTGTCTCTCAAATATCTAGGTTACTTTGTTACCAATGGTTGGAGCTGTATAGCTGCCCATTCACAAAATCACTCATTTAGGGAACCAATCCCAAATACCACTTGTCTGAACAGGGGTGGGAGGTGAGGAAACACTCTTTGTGTAATTTTGGTAGTGCAGGGTATACCGGAGTTATTGGACTTTTTACCAACAATTTGTCTGCAATGGACTGACTGATTGCTCCATGTTAAACTTCCCTCTTTTAAAACATTAGAGAGCTCCTGGGTATACTCTGTAGGGGGTCATGACTAAGAATGTTACATGTAGATAAATAATGCAATAATGCCAAATTTTTCATACAATACAACTCGGTGTCCGGCAAAACAATTGCCCTGCCTATTCTTGAACTTTGTCATAGGTTTCATTAAGGGAGTGATTATCCCTTTATTTGTATTATATGAAGGATATTGGCTAGAAAACAGACAATGTGGACCCCACTTACTTCCAGTTTGGGATCCCACCCGTATGGGAGGATTCCCATCAACTTGTACAATATTGATACCGGTTCATTGTCCAAAGATTATACATCCCTGTATTTTATTATTGTTTATTTGTATATTAAAATTGTGCCCACTTTTTTCTATATAGGGATTCCCTATATAGGGTGTTTTAAGGCAACTTAATGAGGTCGCTCTTATCAGAGTGGTCAGAACAAAGAGGGTGATCATTAGTGATATTGATAGGGTTAGGATCCTATTTCCTCAGCCACTTACTGCTACCTATCCCTTATGGATTGGTGATTTCTTTCTTTCCCCTCTGCCACCAATCTTTGTTTAGCCTCTTTAGACCTGTGAATCCTTTTGGACATTGATTGGGTGAGTGATATTGTTTTTGACCCATTATTATATTGTAATAGGGATTATAATGTTTATTTTCATTAGAGGTTATATTTAATGGGATATTTGCTTTTTTTTCCTGAACATTATTCTTTGTTATCCTTGACATAACATTTCTGTTTTTCTGTAATATATCTCTTGAACAAAGAAAAATCAATATATTTGGTAATAGTCTTTATTTACTTTTCCTTATATGTTAAAGGGATTGTCTCACTAAAAAGATCAGCTTTCAACATGTAGGAAATGGTAGTTGAAGACTTTTTCCAAATACATTGTGTCATGTTTTCACAGTAGGTAGAGGACCCACTGTGCCAATACTGGGCTTGCTCTGAGGGGTCATGACTAAGTGGCCATTGGGTTCTTCACAAAGCCGTTGATGTTAAGAATGGTTCCCCCAATGATCATCAGGTGTTACCCCATTGCAGTCCCCAGCAGTAGCAGCTGACGAAGACAGGTCAAAAGCGCCAATGTGGGCACTATACTTACAGAGGACAAAAACAGAAGACAAGGGGCCAAGAGACGTGCCAGGTACTGTAACAAGAAGACACAGGGCTAAACACATGGGAATGCCTAACAGAGGCAAAGGTGCAAAACACACAGACTAAGAACACCAGACAAACAAGGTGCTGCACACAGAATAGTGTACATTGATTTTAATCTATATGGGAAGGAAGGGGTGCTTCCATTTTGGGTTTCTGTCCCCGCCCACTCTCACAGGCTGTCATAAGAAGGGCAGCTTTGCAGGTTGGGTGTTTTTTATTTTTTCTCTCTGAATAATGGAGGTCGGTTGACCCAGCGAGAGGCCTGATTGGCTCGATTGAGAGGTAAAGATAGGATAGGACTGCCCGATTTTGAGATCACGTTGAAAGTCGTGGGCAGCTTAAACATCTTTTGATCAAAATATGTGAACCGAGAGTCTCAAAGTTTTTGCACACAGAATAGGGACACAAACAGGAACAGAATCCAGACAAGGTTCAGAACATGGACAAGGACTTTAACAAGAACAAAGGCTAGGAGCAAGACAGGACAAGGACTGTAGCTAAGAACACAGACTAGGAACCAGGTAAACAGACAAGGACACAAAAGAACAAAGATCAAACAGACAAGAACCGAGACAAACATTACAGGAACATAGACAAGAAACACAGGATGGAAGATAAAACATGACATAGACTGGACAAGAACCAAGTACAGGAGACATGCTAAGTAAGGATCGATCCAAAAAGTGTGGGAAAAAACTGCTCAATAAAGCACCAGGTGGAAGAGGACAGGACAAGCCACATGTCAAATGAAAGGTAGGTTGCAAGTGACTGTGACCATAGCCGTATGACACATTGCTTTGTTTATTTCCCTTTGTTGAGGAGATGAGAGAATTTATCTCCGCTGAATGTACATAGGTTTCTCCAATCTGTTCTCATCTTCTCTGCTCTTTGTCTTAACTGAGAGCAGGAAGTGAGGTCACCACAGGTCAGCACACAGGACACTTGCAGCTTGAGACCAGAGTGTGTTATCTCTAACAAACAAAGGAGACTAATTACTTTTGCTTATTTTTAGCTCTGTAGTCCCTGCATTTACAGATTAGATCTCCAGCTCTCATGTCAGTGCAATCAGAAGAGCTTTGATTATGGAGCTGATATGCTAATCACTGCTATAGAACCACTGACAGTCTAACCAGGAACAGACAGGATTCAAGAATCTGAATCTGCTTTTGGCTCTTTGAAACTGCATAGTGAGACAACCCTTTTTTTAACTCATAGTTAAAATCCATAGGGAGCAAAAGTGTTCTTCACTGATGCATTTCAAGTTTAGATAGCTCATAGTCGTACAACACTGGATTTTGTCTATGAGTTTATACACGTTTAAGTGTCAAATTAAGTGATGCTGGAACAAGTATTCTGTGTATGTTTAAGCTTCAACCTTCCACCTGAATCTAACAGGTCTATGTGCATCACTTCACCTTTATTGGAAACTGGATTCAGACAATACGTGGAGAGCTGAACAGCTTTGCATTTTCTAATATATTGCTTTTGTTTCATAGGTAAATCGATACATAAAAAAAGTCATTATCCAAAACCTCCTAGATGTGAGTTTGTATTTCAATGAGAAAGGAGACTGGTTAACAAAGCTGAATATTGTGAACTGGATGATAAAAAAATATAAATCTAACATGTATTTATACTGGATACCTGTGGGGATATTTGATCCATCTCATCCAAATCAGCTGAATATTACACCAACATTGATAACATGGAAACAGAATGTGGTATGTTACATACAGTATATTTTAATATAGAAATGTATTGAAAATATACTTGTATAGAAAACATAATTTCATATATAATGCAGCATATTCAGGGTCTGGCTGACGAGTAGGCGAAGGTAAACGATCGCCTAGAGCCCCACTTCATCCCAGGCAGGAAATAGGGTGCAAGGAGGTATGGCTTGGGCTGAATTTTCCATAGTGGCCACTATTATTACTATTATTATTTATTTTAGAGCAACATTAATTCCAGGGCTCTGTACATTCAAGGGGGTTACATACATAACATAGGTCAAACAAGTACAATGGTGACAATATGTGACTATCAACTTGTACAAAAGGAAAGAGAACTCTGCCCATGAAGGCTTACAATCTACAAGGAGGGGGGAAAGATGCAGAAGGTGCAGGGGCAGACATGTTTGTGGAGGGTGTAGTGACAGCGGGGTTATTGTAAGTTATAGGCTATCCTGAAGAGATCGGTTTTCAGGTTGCTTTTGAAGCTGGTGAAAGTGGAAGAGAGACTGATGTGTTGGGGCAGTGAGTTCCAGAGTATAGGGGAAGCACGAGAGAACTCTTGGAGACGGTTGTGTGAGGAGCTGACAAGAGGAGATCAGAAAAGAAGGTCCTCTGAGGAGCGGAGATTGCATGAGGGGAGATATCTGGAGATTAAGGCAGAGATGTATAGATGGGAAAGGTTATGGAGAGCCTTGTAGGTCATGGTTAGTAACTTGAAAAATATATGACCTATTTGCCTAGGACATCAGAATACCTTGTCCCATTGTCCCTGAGCATTTCCCATTGAAACCATCAAGAAAAACTTTGCTCCATCTGTGAGTCTGCTTTGCAATAAATAAATCTCTTAACTGCTTAACAACTGATCACTGTCTTTCTATAGTGGGCAGTGGGGTCCTCTGAGCACAACAGAGGTCAGAGAATTCCTATTTTTCCTGCTGTTTAACCATTTATGTATGTGGTTTGAGACCGCAACATGATCCATGGGCATTCTCCTGCCTGATCGTGTCACTATGTTCCCCAGTGCCCAAAGTTATGGTTAACAGTTTAAACTGAATCTACTGGTAGTCAGTAAAGGGACTGTAGATGAGTAATGAAAAGAGAAGTTGAGTAACTGAGTTGCAAAGTCTTTGAAGGCAGAGCTCTATACCACACAAGCATCCTTTTGTGTGAACAATCAGGTTTGGCTTGATACAATTAATCTTAAAGGGATGATCCTACCAAGCACTTTGCTAACATAGTGATAGGATATGCCATCAAAGTATGATAGGTTCGGGTCCCACCTCTAAGACCTGCATTTATCACGGACTCCAGAATGTCTTGGCTCAGAATAGATAACTGGTTCTGCTTGCACACAACTCTCCATTCTGTTCTATGGGAGTACAGGTGAGCAGTGTGTTTGTCTGTGCTGGTAATTTCCATAGAACAAAATGGAGAGCTGTGTACAAGTATGACTGAATCTCCATCCTGAGCCGACACTTTTGAGGGCCCGTTCCTAAGATAAAGTGCGGGTCCCAGAGATGCAACCCACATCTATCACATTTTGATGGCGTATTCAATCAATTTGCCATCAAAGCGCATGGTGGAAAGACTCCATTAAGTCACACTGTTAAAGAGGTATTTTCACCCCATTTAAGCAAAGGTAAATTATTATTAATACCAAATAAATTCCTGTTCTGATTTTAATTCAATCTTTAATTTCAAAGATATAGCAGATTAAATGATGATATAGACAGACACATTTTACAAGTAAAATTGTTCTACTATCTGTTAAACATAAGGCCAGTAAGGAAACTTTTTCATATATTTAGATGCCGAGAGGTCAATGTAATGACCCCTGTCTGCCAGGAACCAGGAAGCTTCTCAGAGAAGGATTTCACAGCTGCTGCTATGACTGCGTACCATGTTCAGGAGGAGAATATACAAATACTACAGGTAAAGGTGTAGTATACAGGAGTAGGTGGTACGGTATACTACTGGGGGTTAAAAATGTTTGATAGGTTTCATGATAATTGCATTGTTTTCCACTATTATTGCACTGAGAATGTTCTAGAAATAACCTCTATTTCACCCCTGTGCTCAGCTGATACCTTCTATACATGTCTGTAAATTGTGTATATTCATACTGATTTGCAGAAATGTCACCAGCTTTAGTCAGAGATGCACTCCATTACACTGTCCTGACTTAGGCAGTGCTGCCTCTGTGCTCAGAGGTCAGCATAAACCTTTGTTCTTCCCTGGCTGCATGGAAGAGGACACAGAGAGTGAGGAAAGGATTATCCCACAGAAGAAAGCACAACCAACACCAATATATAAAAAACTACCAAAAATTCAAAAATGTATATATACAAAACATTTATTAATTACAAAATATATAATAAAAACACGAAAATACATTGACCAAATACATATAGCTAAAAATGGTGGTGCCACAAAGATACAACCCCACACTAGGTGGTATACATAAGGTGCATAATCATATCAAATAAATAACATAGTATGTAGCCAAATACACATATAAATATACAAAAAATCAATGATATGTCACCATATAATCATCCATATTAAGAACGTATACCCACCCAGAGGAGGCACAGAAAGACCCCAACACGCGGTTCTCCACACCTGGCTTCGTCAGGGGGTAACACACAACTAACTCCACCTCCCTTAAAAGGTTGTTACAGCCAATAGAATAAAGAGATAAACAGCTGAAAGCAATATCCCCTGTTACCTTGTGGTCCCGATGGTAAAAGTATCCCATTTGTCTAACTGAGTCCGTCACATGAATCCCGGACCACGTGCGACGCCACGTGGAAGAGGAATGTGAAGTAGACCGGCAACTTATCGGTGACCTCGGCAATTGGGGCCACAACATCATCAGAGATCCATGCCTTATTCATCTTGATGAAAGTCAAATGATCCACATTATCTGTGGAAAGCCGGATGCGTTTGTCTGTAATGACTCCTCCAGCTGTGCTGAAGGTCCGCTCAGATATGACGCTGGGTGCTGGGCAGGACAACACCTCTATGGCATGGCGAGCGAGCTCGGGCCATTCATCCATTTTGGATACTCAGAAGTCAATTGGGTCCGGAACACATCCAAAAACATCGGGGTTGAGACGCAGATAGTCGTGCACCATGATCTTAAGCTGGTCTCTGTGTGTTTGTATGTGTGCCCTGCATTACATGCCTTGTTGAGGTGGTAAATAAAGATTGCCAGAGGTCACCCATTAGGCTTCTGCCACCTTGCCTGCTGCTGCCACTACGGCTACTTGGCACTCTACTGCTGTCACGTCGCTGACGTTGTTCCACCGTGACATTTGAAGAATGGGAAGCAGACGAAACAGATGTCTACAGTTGATCAATCAGCAAGGTCTCCATTTCCTGCATTTTACTCTCTATTTGGATGGGTGGAAGGAAAGTGCTGAGTTTGGTTTTGTACCGGGGAACCAGGAGGGTGGTCACCCAGTAACTGTTGTTCATTTTGATGGCCTTAAAGCGAGGATCATGTTGGAGGAAATGGAGCATCCAAGCACTCATGTGAGAGATGGAGCCTTGATTTCCCAAGCCTCTGGGTTGAGGGGCACCAGCAAACTCATCTTCCTCATCGTCCTCCTCCGCCTCAAATTCGCGCCAACCTCTTTCCAAGGCAGGGACGTCGGTAACGTCGGTGTCTAGGAACACCTCCTCCTCCTCTGCTTCCTTCGACACAGCTTCAACACAGCCCTGACTTGCCTCAGATGATGCACCCTGAGAGCTGAGGCGCCGCCTTGCACTAGCTCTGGACCCCGAACCATTGCCAAAGAAGACCGATAAAATTGAGAACCTGTCGGGCCTTGTGGATTCGACGGAGAGAAAGGCTCCATGTCCGCATCTCTGTCCGTCTCCTCTTCCATCGCTGGCGGGACCTGATGTTTCAGAGTGTCCAACGATCGTTCCAGAACTAAGATCGCTACAATGTTCATGCTGACAAGGGCATTGTCCGCACTGACCATTTTGGTGGCTTCTTCAAAACTGGCAAGGATGGTGCAGAGCTCTTTCACCTGCCTCCACTCTCGGTGGCTCAAGACCCCGAGGTCCGCACCGCTGCTTGTCAGGCCATGTGTCACTTCGTACTGCGTAATGGCATTGTGCTGCTGCGACAATCGCTGGAGCATGTGGAGGGTGGAATGCCAGCGTGTTGCCACGTCAACAATGAGACGGTTGACGGGAAGGCAGAGCTGACACTGCAACGCAGCCAGGCGGGATGACGCACGGTGCGACTGGAGGAAGTGAGAGCTAAGACCTCGAGCCTTCCTCAGCATGTAGTCCAGACCCAGGTAGCGCTTTCGAACTTTCTGGACGTCAAGGTTCATGACATGTGCCAGGCAAGGGATGTGCTCCAGCCTACCGATCTTAAGGGCGGTCAGCAGATTTCGACCGTTATCGCACACCATCTTGCCTGGCACAAGGTTCTTGTCACCCAGCCAGCGCTCGGTCTCGTTGCAGAGAGCCGTCCACAGCTCCTGACCTATGTGTGGATGGTCTCTACAAGACAGATTAATTTCAACACGGCCTGGTTTCTCTGGGCACGTGATGCCACCAGAGGACCTTGGGGGAAAGAGCCCTGCACCATCCCTGCGGTTTTGAAGAGCGTGCGCTGAGCCTGAGAGCCACCGTCACCCCCAGAGACATCCACCCAGCTCACCCAGTGAGCTGTCACAGAGATATAGTGGCCTTGGCCGTGCTTACTAGTCCATGTGTCGGTGGTCAGCTGGACTTTTCCGGACACAGATGTAGACAACACACTTGAAATTTTAGATGACACGTGGCTGGCCAGGGCAGGGACGGCTTTTCTGGCAAAGAAATGCCTGCTCGGCATCTGGTATTGGGGGCAGGCAAGGGCCATGACGTGGCGGACCCATCTGTGTCGACCAGACGAAAGACACATTTCCAAGGCCAAAAGCCTGGCAATGCCTACATTCAGGCTTTTGGCTTTGGGATGGTTTGGGTTAAAGTGTTTTTTCTGCTCCCAAACCTGGAAGACAGAAGGCTGGCTGCTAGACTGGCCGCTGTACAGTGTGCAGGTCGTCAAACTGGTGGAAGGAGAAGGTGTAGGATGGGTCTCTGGTGGTGCTGGTGGTACTCGGGCGACGTTGGAGGCTGAAGCAGAGGCTGATCCCTGATCATGACTCTGAGAGACATGGGCAGCTGGGCAACACTTGGTGATGGCAGAGGAGGAGGAGGTGGAGACAGAGGGTGTGACAGTGGTTGGAAGGCCGGCATCGGTGTGGCATTTATTGGCCAAGTGTTGCCTCCATTTCAACTAATGCATTCACTGCATGTGACTAGACATGTTGGTGGTGGTTAAACACCTAAGATTCTCGCCTCGACTGATGCGTTTACGGCAAAGGCGGTATACGACATCGCTGGGTGAATCAGAGGCTTGCTCAAAGAAGGCCCAGGCTTGAGAGGTCCTGGATATTTTCGATGGCGATAAGCGAGGAGCGGGGTTTCCGCTGACCGTGGCTGGAATCATATCAGCGGACGTCTGCGACCGCCCTCTCCCTTTTTGAGGTGGGACCCATATTGACACTACCCCATCGTCTTCCTCCTCGTCCTGTGATGAAGCGCTCCCAAGCAAAATCTGCAGAAAAGACCACGTTGGATCCGCAATGTCATCATCATCATCATCAACACAGGTGACTTGGTCGTCCTGACATTCTGCATCCAGAAGCTGCGGGCTACAAGCAAGAGGCACTGCAAGACATTGCCGACCGCCCGGGATTTTGCCGATTGACCGGCTTCCTTCTCCTCCTCTGATGGCATCAGTAACTGGGCGTCAGAGCAGACAAAATCATCCTCTTTGGCCTCTTGATCTTTTAACATGCTTTCTGACCCCAACCGCATTTTGTCATCAAAGAGGTCTTCAGAAAATGGATTATCCACAGTGGTGGGTACACGAGTTGACCTTTGGGCTGCCTTTGCTTCATGTTGGACGGATGCTGATGATGCTGATGACGACATTTGTGGCTGTGTCTATGAGGACGAGGAGGTAAAACTGCTGGATGCAGGTTGCATTAACCACTGAAGAACAGATTGGTAACGCTGTTCGTTACTGAGATTCACAGGGCACCCACCCAGCGATGACAGGCCTGACTGTCCTGCAACCGACGATCCGCTGGCATGCGTGTTGTCGCCAGCACTGGAAGGAGCACCTTCTCTCGTTCCTCTACCTCTATGTCCTACCCCCCTCTTTGCTCGCTTACCACCTGCATTTCGCTCCATGTTCAGAAAGATAAAAATTTAAGAAGGTATGGAAGAGTTTTTTAAAGTCTAATAAAAGACGGCAAATCACAGCTATTCTTAAATCCCTCTAATTACCTACAGCCAACTAGGATTTGAAACTGAAATGTTTCTTGCGAATACCTGTGAAATGCGGTCTGGTGGAAGAACCGTAAGACAAAATCAACAGTGTTCTTCCTTCAGTCCCAGGGATTTACAACTGCCCAGTAGGACTAGGAATTGATAGTTTTGAACAAAATAACATACAAGTGCGCTATCTGCGCCAAACTGAGATTCGCCGAGCGCAATAAAACTATTAGGTTACACGGATGAGAAATTGTGTTTTTTGCAGCAATGACAAACGACAACAGTTGCTAGAAAATGTTTCTATCAGAATTGTCGTACAACGTGGCTATTTGAAAAAATCTAGGGCCGCACCACGTGCAATCCAGCTATTTAAAAATTATACGGATAACAAATGGTGCTTTTTGCACCAATGAAATACACCAACAGTAAATAAAAAATTTCTGTATTTAAATTTAAGTGCAAGGTGGCTCTATGAACAAAACTGGGCCGCACGAAAGTAAAACAAAAACACCTATTTGAAATGTATACGGATAATAAAAGATGTTTTTTTGCACCTACAAATACACCTGTGGTGACTACAAAATTGCTGTATTCAAATTTAAGTGCAAGGTGGCTCTATGAACAAAACTGGGTGTTACGGGTGTCCCTGCGACCCCCGTGTCGGGTCGCAGGCACACCCGCAATGCCGCAGCGTCTCCTGCTGCGGCCGGTGCCGCAGCCCAGCGCTCGGGCTGCGGACACCCCGGCGGCTCGGGATCCCACTTACCTCGCCTCGCTCCTGTGTCCGTCCCGGCGTGTGCTCCACGCGTGGCACTGCAGGAAAATTTAAAGGGACAGCACGCAGGTGATTGGTCTCACCTGGTCCTGACCCTAATTAAGCTCTGCCCCTTCCTGGGCACATTGCCGAATCGATAGTGCCCTGTGCCTAGAGAGGAAGCGTTCCTGAGTGTCTTGTTCTGATTACCGTGTACCGTACCTTTTGCCTCCGTCCTTTGACCACGAACTTTAGCCGCCTGTCCTGACCTTCTGCCTGTCCACGACTACGAACCACTGCCGCCTGCACTGACCTTCTGCCTGTCCCCGACTACGAGCCTGCTTCACGATTCTGTACGGCGCAACGCCTCGGCTGCCACCTCAAGCAAGTCACGTCAGGGGTAGCGACCTGGTAGTAATCCGCCGCAGCAAGTCCATCCCGCTTTGCGGCGGGCTCTGGTGAAAACCGGACCTACTTAGACTCCGCTCCCTGGGGTGGCTTATGCCATCGCTTGTGGTGGTCCAGAGCATCCACTACCACCTCCGTTACAGTTCGATTCGGCCATGGAGCCTGCCAAGGTGCCCCTGCCAAGCGTCTCTGACATCACCACCATCATGGCCCAACAGTCGAAGCAGATCGCTCAACAGGCACAGCAGCTCAGCCAGCTGTCCTCTATGATGCAGCAGCTCCTCGCTACGCAGCAGCAGCAATCGGCTGCCGTGGTGCCTTCTGTGGCAGTCGCTTTGGGGATGTCCGCCGGTCCTAAACTCCGGTTGTCTATGCCAACGAAATTCGATAGAGACCCAATAGCCTGCAGGGGCTTCATCAGCCAGTGTTCCCTCCACATGAAACTTATGGCAGGACAATTCCCATCCGAAAGGTCCAAGGTAGCCTTCGTGGTCAGTCTTCTCTCCGGGAATGCCCTGGCCTCTAGGACCGAGGTGATCCGGTCACTGCTGATCTAGTGACGTTCCTGCAGGAGTTCCGCAGCGTCTTCGAAGAGCCTGCCCTGCACGCTCCGTCTGCCGAGACCGCATTACTGAGTCTCCAGCAAGGGAACTCCTCCGTCGGTGACTATGCCTTGCAATTCCCCCCCACTTGTTTTCGGAACTGCCCCCTTGAATAAATGCAGCTTTTTTGCGCCACCTTTAAGAAGGGCCTCTCAACCCAAAGAAAAAAGGATCCCCCTTCGCAAACCCGGGACCCCCGCCCTTCCCTTAAGCAAGCTCACCCCCGGCAACGGGATTGACATCCGTTTTTTTTTGGGAGAGACTGGGGAAACTCCGCCAAGAGCGTCAACCTATCCGAACCCGTCGTCTACCCCGTTTTTTGCACCGGTGCCCCCTTCCCGGGCCTCCACTGCCTCCATCTCACCCCAACCAGGGAAGGGGCCATGCAAGGGGACAGAGCCCCCCTACTCCGCAAGAGTTGACTCAAAAGCCCGGGGGGAAACCCTAACCCTCTACTGTGCATTTTCCAACATCCCTGGGGGGTTTGCCTACTCCTCCCCAACCCCCGGGGGAAACGCTCGCCCCTAGGCTTCGTAGGAGAGGCGCCCAAAAAAAGGGTTTTTGAGAAAACCCCTCCCGGCTTATGCCCCCCAGCCCCTGGTCAAAACCCAAATTTCCCGGGAGTCTCGTTCCAAGTGGCGCCTTTTTTGGGAATTCTGGATCCCCGGAATTTTTATGGACCGCGTTTGGGGGCCCAAAATTATCGTCTCTCGGGGGGCCGTTTAAACCAACCCTTGGTAAATTACGTCTGTCTCCCTTTTGACTTCTGAACGACCCCATCATTTTTTAAACAAAAACCTTTGGTCCTACAAGAAAGGAGCTCTACAAAAAGAGAAAATTCGAATTTTTCATCCCTCCCCCGCTTTTCCTTGGCTTTTCCCCCGGGGTTTCCCGTGCTGAAACGTCACCCGCTTGCTCCCCAAAGAAGACGGGGAATTTTTTGCTTTGGGTTCGAGCTGGCCAGTCTCGCTGCTTGGGGAAACCTCGCGGGGTCCCGCCCCGCTTCTTCTCTTTAAAGCTCCCAAGCCGTTTCAGCCCTGCCACAACCTACCAGGATTTTTCAAAAATTCCCTTCTTTAAACCCAAGGGGAGACTCTTCCCCCACATGGGGCCCCCTTAACGATTAATAAAAATTGACCTCTCCCCTGGGACTAGCCCACCCCGGGGTGGGGTCTACCCCTCTCTTTTCCCTGAAACCTCAGGCTATTGGGCCAACAAAAAAGGAAAACCTTCAGAAGGCTTCATCCTAAGTCTATTTCCCCACCCGGGTGCAGGTCTTCTTGGGGAAAAAAGGGAAATGGTCCCGCGCCCCCCGAAAATTTTTAAACTCCCGCGCTTAAATAAAAATCACCTTTAAAAACCGTACCATTCCCACTGATTACTGAACTTTTTGACCTTTCCCCGGGGGAGCTAAAGTTTTTTCCCCAAACAAACCTGGGGGGGGGCCTCCCCCTCTTTGGGGATCCAAAGAAGGGACGAGTGAAGACCCCCTTTAAATACTCTGTTTGGCAACTTTGAGTATCTTTTTAATCCTTTTCGGCCTTTTTGCAATGCCCCAGCATTTTTCCCCAAATTTTGAAAAAAGACTTTTTTCAGGGACCCTCCCTGTACGAAAGCTAGGGGTCTACTTGGACGACATTTTTGGTTTTTTCACCAACTGGAGGCCCACCATTCACATTTTCGCCAGGCCCTTTGAAAACTCTGCGGGAGAACCACCCTCTACGCCAAACTGGAAAAGTGCCAATTCCCCAAGAACCACCCCTCCCTTTCCCCCGGGTACATAATTTCGGAAAAGGGTCGGCTTTGGACCCCGCAAAACTTTTTTGGGCCGTCCCCAGGGGCCTCAACCTTTTGGCCCTTGGGGCCCCCTTCCAATTTTTTTGGGGGTTTGCAAACTATTACGGGGAAAATTTCCCACCCCTCATTTTTTTCCAACGTTTTTTTCCCCTCCAATTGTGGCCCTAACCAGGGAAAATTGCCAACCCCCGGGCTTTGCCGCCAGGGCGCTGAAGAGGCCTTCTCCAAATTAAAAAGGGCCCCTTCGCTTCAGCACCAGTCTATCCCCCTCCGGGTACTTTAGTGCCCCTTTCTTCCTGGGGGTCAAACCCCCTTCCGGGCGCTGGAGCAGTTTCCCCCAAAGGGCCCCAAGGGGAAGATTCGGGCCGTGGGGGTTTTTTCTCTAAAACCTTTTTTCCAAACCCCTGAAGAAAAATTTTACCATTGGGGATCGAAAATTTTCTGGCCATTAACTTTCCCTTGGGGGAAAAGGTGCCCCCCCTCCTGGAGGGGGGCCGCATCCCCAACATCTTTTTACCTGCCGGTTCCCCTTTTGCTCCTCGACTTGCCCCGATTTTTTTTTAAAATATCTTTTCCTTTTACATGGGAAATCCCCCTCCCCAATTTTCCTTTGGAACGGGGGGGTACAATTTGTCTCAAGATTTTGGGGAGGGCCCCTGTTTTTCTCCTACAAGTGCAAATGACTTCTCTTCCGTGGGCCAAACCCCAATCAAATGACAAGTGGGGAGGTGAAAACCCTCTTGGGTAAAACCCATCCCGCCACTTCGTATCCCCCCAAGACCAAAATGAATTCTGGTCTATTGCCCTGGGCGGAGTTTTCTTATAAAATTTTCTGGACCTTTCCCCCATTCCCCTGGGGTCAAACCCCCTTCCTTTATAGTCTTCTTCAGCATCCCCCCCACCCCCCTTCCCGGGCCCCCTGCCTCCCCCGAAATCCCTGCTTTTTGGGTAGTCTGGGCCGCGACCTATCTTTCGTTTTGGGAAAGGGGACACGCCAACTCCCTTCTCCAGCCTCGGCCCCCTTTAAAGTCCAAGGGGGACAAAAAAAAAACCCCTCCTTCCCTTTTCTCAGGTATAAGGTTTGGCTCTCTGCCAGGTTTGTCCCCTTTTAAAAACCCCACTACAAGCTGGGTCCCCGGTTTTTTGGGCCCTTTGAAATTCTCAAGGGGCCCTCAATCCAGGGCCTACAAACTCCGGGTTTCCCCCCCACCATGGGGCATCCCCAAAATTTTTCCATTCTCCCCCAAATGAAACCGGTCCCCCGTTAAACCCCATTCTCTCGGCCTGGGTCCCCCCGTCTCCCGCCAAACTTGACTCCAAACCAAAGTTTTTTCCATCAAAAAAACTTTGGCCATGAAGACGGGTTTGGGGGGGAAAAAATTTTTTTGGTCGACTTTAAAGGGGGTTTTGGGGCCGGGGGAAAAAGGGCTTGGGGGCTTTGGAGAACATCCTTGGGTCCGGGGGCTCCCTTTTCTAGGTTTTTTGCGGGCCAGAAAAGGGGGAAACCAAAAAAAGGGGACGTTACGGGTGTCCCGTGACCCCCCCCCTTTGGGTCACAGGCCCCACCCGCAACGCCCCGGGCCGGGGCTTCAGGGCCCCGCTCCCGGCTGTGGGGCCCCCCCACCATGCTCAGGATCCCACTTACCTTGCCACGCACCTGTGTCCATCCCGGCGTGTGCTCCTGCTAGTCGCAGGGTGCGCGAACGTCAATAGAGCGCGCGATTACTGCAGGAAATTTTAAGGGACAGCACGAGGCGATGGTCTCAATTGGTTGCTGGACCCTATTTAGCTCTGCCCCTTATGGGCCACATTGCCGAATTGATAGTGCCCTAGTGCTAGAGAGGAAGCGTTCTGAGTGTCTTGTTTGATTACGGTTTGTAACCGTAACATTCTGCCCTCCCGTCCTCTGACACAACCTTAGCCGCTGGTCCCTGTCTTTCTGCCTGTTCCTCGACTACGAACCACTGCGCCTGCCAGGAACCTTCTGCACTATCCCCGAATACGTGACTGGCTTCATTGATTCTGTACGGCGCAGCCTCCTCGGCTGCAACCGCTGCAAGTCACGTCAGGGCGGGTAGCGGACCTCTGGTAGTAAATACGCTGGGGCAGCAAGTCCATTCCGCTTTCATAAGTTTAATAGTTTCATAGTTTGTAAGGCTTAAAAAAAGACAAGTCGTCCATCTGTTTAGCCTGTTGTGTAAGGGTGTTGATCCAGAGGAAGCAAAACCCCCAATTGAGGTAGTAGCCAATTTGTCCTCAAGTTTAGGGAAATAAAATTCTCTTTCCTGACTCTATTGGTAATCAGAAAAATACACTGGATCAAACGACCCTTCATTAATCACTAGTCACTATAATACTTGTTTTATTTTATTACGATCAAGAATTGATCAAACCCTTTTTGAATTAGGTTATTGGAATTCACCATGACAAGTCCCTCTGGCAGAGAAATTCCATTAGTCTCACTGCTACTTTCAGTAAAGATACCTTTCTATGTTTATGTAGATATATTTGCTTCCTAAGACGTATAGGGTGGCACCCCATTGTTCTTGTTACAGTCATGGGTTTTATATAAATCTAGGGAGAGATCTCTATTATTGACCTTTTGATTGTATTTAAAACATATTTATTATGTCCCCCAATGCACTTATTTTCTCTAAACTAAATAACCCTATTCTTGCCAATCTTTCTGTGTACTGTAGTCCACCCAGTCCTTTTATTTTTTTTGTTGCCCGCCTTTTGTACCTGTCAAGCTCAACAAATGTTTTCCTTGCATGGTGCCCAAAACTGTACACAATATTGCATGTGTGGTTCTAAAAAGTGTGACTTGTTTAATGGGAGATTTATGTTCTAATGCATGTGCATCATATGCCCCTTTTAATGCACACATGATTCCTAATATTTGCTTTGCTGATGCCTCCTGACACTGGCTGCTACAATTAAGTTTACTGTCCACCAGGATTCCCAATTCCTTCTCCTGTCACTTTTACACCTGTGTTTTCCATTTTAACATGTAATCTTGTAATGGATTCTCTTCCCCATTGTGCTTCAACCTTGCATTTATCAGTGTTAAACTAATCTGCCATTTACCTGCCCATGGCCTCCAACTTATCAAGATCCCTTGTAATAACATATTATCCTCTATCGTGTTGATTACTTTACAGAGCTTAAGTATCGTCTGCCAAAGATCGATATTATACTGTGTATTTCCTGTGAAGATCATTAATGAAAATGTTAAAGAGGAAAGGGCACCAATACTGAAACCTTGTGGTAACCCCACTAGTAACAGCGATCCCGTCTGTGTATGTACCGTTAATTATACCCTTTGTTTCCTATCAGTGAGCCAGTTAATTACCCAACTTCGCACTCTTTTCCCCCAGTCCAAGCATTCTTCATTTTATTTACCATCCTTTTATGTGGAACCGTATCAAATGCTTTAGAAAAATCTAGATATATGACATAAAGTGCATCACCCCGATCCAGTTCTAGCACTGACTTCCTCATAGATGCTGAGAAGATTAGTCTGACAGGGCCGATCCTTTATGAACCACATTTGCTTGGAACGGCGTTATACATTTATTTTACAGTGAGTTTACTCAAGGGATCAGCTATCTCTGAGAAAACCTTCAATCATTTTACCTACAACAGAGGTTAAGCCTTACTGGCCTTATAGTTTCATGGATCACTTTTTGACCCCTTTTTGAATATTGGCACCTATTTGCTATGCGCCAATTAATTTGGGACATACCCACGTTTATTAGAAGTCCATGAATATTAAGATATAGGGGCCTATCTATGACATCACCTTAACTCTCTTAGGAAACACGTGGGTGTATGGCCATCTGGAACTGGGGATTTGTCTATTGTATTCTTCCATTAAGACGAGCTGCACTTCTTCCTGGGTTAGGGACATGATACTTTTAAGTTGGAGTTTAAAATCTCTCTGTTCAACTGGAATAGTCATCCTCCTCGTTAAATACAGTGGATAAAAAAGTGTTTAATAGTTTTGCTTTTTTTCTCATCGCCCTCTACTGTCTCTCCCTCAGTATTATTCAAAGGGCCAAAACTTTTTATGTTTTAATCTTTTACTATTTATATAGTTAAAAAAATTATTTTGGGGTTAGTTTACTTTCTATAGCAATATGTCTTTCCGTCTCCAGTCTTTGCTTTCCTTTATCTTTATTTTACACACTTTATTTTTTTCCCTATAGCTTATTAAGTGCCTCTTCACTGCCTCTGTTTTTAGTAGGTGAAATGCTTTTCTTTTTTGTTTTTTATTGCCTCTTTTACTATCCTGTTGATCCACATTGGAGTTTTTCTGGTTCTAATTTTTTTATTACCATAAGGTATGTACCTCTAACAGTGGTAGCCATAGGGATGTTTTTAAAAATAACTCCCCATTTTTTTTTTATTATTGTTCTGCCATATTTAATCACATTGTCCAAGTCAATTACGATTTAGGTTCCTCCCTAAGCAGAATTTAATTAGCTTCCTTTAATTTTCAGTGTTTTTGTGGCTCCTTGACAAAAAAAACTCTATTGAAGGATAAACGGAAATTTATTATATTTTGGTCACATTCCTAGGTGCCCCTCAACCCTGAACCTTTGTTACTCTGTCAGGTCTATTAGTTGATATTAGGTCTAGAACGGGCCTTTCCTCTTGTCGGTACTGAACCATTTGGCAAAGGTATTATAATTAGTTATTGACAAAAACCTGTTTCCTTTATGAGAGCTACAAGCTTCTGCTTACCCAATGATGTCTGGATAGTTATAGTCGGCCCATAATAATATCCTATTTGATTAGCCGCCTCATCTATTTGCTCTGAGGAGTTTACATCTTCCATGGGGTTATGTTATATTTGGGGGGCCTATAGCGACCCCTATTAGTATTATATTGTTATTGTTACCCCACATGTATATTTACCCATAATGGATTCCAACATGTTCTTTACATGTAATATATCTTCCCGCAGTGTTGGCTTCAGACAGGATTTTACATAGAGGACAGACACCTCCCCTTTCCCGGTCTTTACGATCTTTCTAAATAGGACTGTTACCACTGAAGTTATCCGCCCCCCAGTCGTAGCTCTCGTACAGCCATGTCTCAGTTATCCCCACATGTCATATACTTTTTCTTCAGTATTAATACTTATAGTTCATAATTTTGTTGGTCAGACTCCTGGCATTGGTCAGCATGCATTTATTGATTTTTTCAGTTTTTATTCCTTTCTCCCTGATCTTTTTATCTATTGCTACACCCCCTCACCTCTAAATCCACCCCTGTTTTATTACTAATTCCCAGCATCTCTATCTTTCACTATCTTGCATGCTATATGTGTAGTTACCCTCCCCCCCGAGTCCCTATGTTTAAATATTCTCCCAACTTCCTGGCCATTTTGTCCCAATACAGCTGCACCCTCCCCATTTGGTGAGCCCCTCCTAGCATAGAGTCTGTAGCCTAGAATACCAGAAGTCAGCCCAGTTCTCAAATCCCAAATAATACCTCTTTCCTACACCATTTTTTGAGCCACTTTTATTCACTCTCTATCTTCCGCTTCACCTCTATGTGTGTGGCTCGTGGACAAGGTAATATTTCTGGTAAAAATTTTACCATTTGGAGGTCTTTGCCCTGAGCTTTGGCCTATGTCCCTGAAATCGTTTTTAAGGGACACTCCCCACCTACCTCTAAATTTGTCATTGGGTGCCAATCGAGGACCTGACAGGCTGGATTCTCACCAGCCCCACCAGCTATATGTCAACCCGTTCCGCGATATGTCGAACCCGGGGCCCAGGAGTAAACCAACAACCTGTTCGACGATCCCAGCTTTGTGGCAGATTTCCATGTCTGTGCCACATAATAATTGAGTCGGGCGCGGCTCTGGTGAAAACCGGACCTACTTATACTCCGCTCCCTGGCTTGGCTTACGCCATCGCTTGTGGTGGTCCAGAGGACCCACTACCACCTCCGTTACACTGGGCCTCACCAAAGTAAAAAAAACACCTATTTGAAATGTATACGGATAATAAAAGGGTTTTTTTTGCACCTATAAATACACCTGCGGTGACTACAAAATTTGTGTATTCAAATTTAAGTGCAAGGTGGCTTATTATGAACAAAAACTGGGCCGCACCCAATGTAAAAAAAAAAAACACCTATTTGAAATGTTGACGGATAATAAAAGGTGTTTTTTTTGCAACTATAAGTAACTCCTGCGGTGACTAAACAATTGCTGTATTCAAATTTAAGTGCAAGGTGGCTCTATGACAAAGCTGGACTGCGCCCAAAGTGAAAAACACGTAATTAAATTGTGTTAGGATAATAAAACGTTGGGATTTTGCAACTATAAATACACCTGCGGTGGACTAGAAAAGTTCTGTATCCTATTGTATGACAAAGGGGTCTTTGAACAAAACTGAGCTGCACCAAAGTGAAAAAAATAACTAATTTAAAATCGTGTTCAGATAATAAAAGTTGTGTTTTGCAACTATCAAAATAACACCTGTGATGTTTCTAGAAAAGATTTGGTAGCCTAATATAAAGTACAGGCCTGCACAAACATACCAAATAATATTCTCACCAAAAACTGGACCAAAAACTGTAATAAAAACCCACTGCAATGCAGGGTCCAAAAACACAGTCTGGGATGCAACAATATCCACTTCTCCCTTTCAAAAGCCTGCTGCCTGCCTGCCAGCAACTGTTCTGTCTGTGTTTGCCCGCAGCCTCCTGCTCCCCTCCCCATAGGTGGGGCCGTTTACAGCGCTCGATGCTCTTGTTTTTTTTTAAATTCTCAGCATAAGTAACCTAAAATCTGAATATCTCTTTTCTACTAAGTTCTAATGTTCAACAGCAAGAAGCATAGTTGTCTGTAGTGAAACAAAATAGAAACAGATTCGCTGAGCTGGTTTTGAGAAGAGGATAGACACCCCCACGTGTGTGTGTGTACACGTTCCTGCTCTTATGATTACACAGTAATACACTAATGTTTCTGTACAGGAAGGGACTGTTCTATGTAAAACAAGGGGTCATCGCGCGCGCATTTTTCCAGCCAATTACAAACATACACAGTTCCCTCGCTCATGAAGTTTGCCACAACCAGCTCACCCTGCTTATTACGCACTAAGATGATATGCTGGCCGCCACAAAATGGAGGAGGCTGAAATGGCTCGTTATTATTATAATTATATTATTATAATTTATTATTATTTTCATTTATTTTTGAGCGCCCTTGATTCCAGGTCGCTGTACATTCAGGCGGGTGGGTACATAAATAACATTGGTCAGACAATTACAAAAGACAATATTAATAAGATTATGCGCAGATTTTCACCCAAAATTATCTAGTTGATCTAATAAAAATCTGATCAAACATAAAACGGTGCCGATTTCAACTTTGTCGATAATAATCGCTCAACACTATTCATCAACCATCCACTATTTAGAATATATTTCTTGGTATAGGAGGTTTTGGAGAATGTGTTGCATTACTTCTTACAACTACTCCTGATTATGAGTTAGTGGAATTTAAAGAACGGTTGGTATAATATTATTATTCAAATGCTCTATTGATCCTGATGGAACTAATTAAGGAACATGAACACAAAAAACAGTTAGAAGACTTAAATGAAGAGCCAAGGACAAAGAGAAATTATGCAGCCCCCCAATCCGCATGCATCATTTGAAGATGTTAACACAGAAAATAGGAAACTCAATTTTGCGTAAAATTGGAGATGCACAATTTATATATCACTATAACTACTAATAAATACTAAAGAGACCATACAGGGATCTATAAAATAACACCGTGTACAACCTGGAGCAAATCAATACAATAAAGCCCCAAGACCTCAATACTTTAGGGAAACGTAATTACTGTCATTCATCTAGGTAGAAAAGAGCGTGCGTTTTTCAGATGTTTCCAGTGCGGACCATTCTTTATACAGATACCTAAGGAGAACTAACACACAATGCACCCACAGTGATGATCCCCATTCTTCAAATAAGATTGGAGACCCAGGAAGGAAATGTGACTAACTCTGACGAACGGATCAGCACTCCCAATCTGACTGATCACCAGTTATCGCATAGTCTGAATAGACTTTCAAAAAACGGCAGAGGAGGAGGGCGGGGCGCAAACATCGGAGGAAGGGGTTGGGGAGAAACCAGGAAGATCACGAATTATTATCATCGGTTATTATCCTGGTCTGCCCATATTACTGTCTAAAGATGTCTTTTTCCGTATTAACAAGGGTTTGAGGTTTTCCCCCCTTTTGATTTTGACATCCATATCAAACATTATTTGGATGTGAATCGTTTAGTGCGACAAAATTACTGTCAAAATCACTTTTCTAAAATTCACATCCAGTTACTGTTGAATTAAAGAATGAGACAGATAAAGATGAGTCAAGCAGGAAATAAAATTATTTGAGTATGTTATTCCTGATTTTAAGGAATGGACAGTACAACCAGTTTGAGACAGTTGGAGAAGTGAAATCTATGATAGTAAGCCAACACAGAGTCCCAGGAACCCTTCTCTGTCCGCAATGAATATTTTTATCCATTACATCTAGATGAGTACTATGGAATTTTTAAGGATTGGATAAGTGGAGGATTTGCTGGAATTATATGATCAGATCATTCAGGACCAACGGTTTAAGAGAGAAAGAAATTTAACTAGACAGGAAGAGAAGGCGCTGAAAGATCTGCAAAGTAATGACAGGTTGGAAATAAAACATGCCGATAAAGGGGGGGCATTGTCCTTCTAGATAAAGATTTGTATAGACGAGAACTCAATTTCCTATTGGCTTATACTACCAAATATAAACAAGTACAAAATGTTCCCACAATGAATAGCAGGAAATGTTTAAGCTATGTATTGGAACAAGGAGCTAAAATGGATGTTTCTTAGACACAACTAGCAGAATAAAATGAACAAACATTAACCCTATAATGCCATTTTTCAGGCACTAATTAAAATGCCATAAAAAAAACATGTTTCCACCACACTTTCGACCACATTGTCTCAGGCATTGGTTCCTGAATGTGGAAATGGCGATGGGTCGATTACAGCTTACAACCCTTAGCAATGGGAATTACCTGGCTTCCTCAGGGACACGAACAAGTGGGGATACATTAGAGTCGCGCACATGCGACTGAGGGTTACCTGGTTGTCTTGTGATGTGGGTGGGCATTATTCCCAGCATCCCCACATGTCCAGGCCCTACCAGTCCTCCGGGATAATTTTTATTGAGACACAGCGAGCTAAACACAAGAAAAACTATGTTTTTTGTTATTGGCAGTAGAAAAATCTACTTGCAAATAACTTTTCATGTTTGATAAACATTATAATTATCAAAATTTCAGGAGGTTTTCCATTGGAGGCAGATTTTCACCTTCCCTGGCCAAAATTTATATGTCTGCCTGGACGAGAAATATCTATTTGACCCAGAACAGCCATATTGGCAAATTGCATCAATTGGTAAACTCTAGGTACATAGATGATTGTGCTTATTTGGACAGGAGGAAGATGAGGAGGTGTACAAAAGATTTCATGCACTAATAGTTAACAGTAAGCGATAATGGGTTTGAAAGTTACGTCGTTTGAAGCATCAACAGAATACGACTTAAACTATCTAGATGTCACGCGGATAGGGGGAGATGAAGGCAAAATTAGGGTTATACTGTATAGAAAACCTAACACATAAAACTCAATTCTTAGGGACAAATTCTTGTCATCCTGCACCATGTGGTAAGACACATGCCATCAGGAGAGCTCATTTAGAGCCTAAAAGAAACAGTTGTCTGAATGAGATATCTCATACAACAATGGGAATTTGTGGATAAACTAAAGGAGAGAGGGTTTCCACATGGCTACTAAATTAACGCAATAACCAAAGAGTAAATAAAATGGGAGAGGAGACAACTTTTGTTATATAATTAAACAGGATACCATCAAAAAAGATGTTAATCACATTCTCAACGATACTATAGTCGCCAATTTAATCAAATAGTAAAATATAATCAAAACACATTTACCAATATGTATGTGTAAAACAAATTCAATTAAACAAATGCTTGATAAATAATATTAGATTTGTTCAAGAAAAGCTCCTACCATAGGATCACAGTGTTTCTCACAGGTCATTTGATCTTAAATGGTCACGTCTATACATGAGTTATACCACAACAGGATTTCACCATCATGTGCCAACAATATGACATATGTGCAAACTATGTTAAGAAAATTGCAACTTTCACATCTAGGATTCAAAATAATAAGGTCTTTTTCTATCCAAATGTTTTGTTAATTGGTAACACTAAATCGGTGATTTATTTGGTATGTTGTGAGAGACTGGCAGGTACAGTAGATGTCGATGTTATAAACGGGTCCCATAAGTTCGTATTAGAAGACATATGTCAGATGCCAATAAACAAGAAACAATTTAAAACCTCAGAGTATCTAAACACTTTTCCGAAATCATGGAGGAAGTTTTGAAAAATGCTCTCAGTTATTGGTATAGAGCAAGTGAATCGCTCAGTGCGAGGGGTGGAGATGTTACTCACAGAAAAAAGCTCCTAGCAGGGAAGGCCTGAGTGGATCTTCCACCTCGACACTAGAACACAGAAGGGATTAAATATAAAAACAAGATATTCAATACCACTATTAAATATTCTTAGGTAACTTACAGATATTATGGTGCATACTGAGGATAATAATGTGTTTTATCATTTGTTTATGAAAGCTCAATGTATTTTAATGATTGAGAAGTTGACGTAATACATTCAAAGATCTTTATAAGGGAGTAGTGATCCACAATGAGAATCTGCCAATGAGTAAGGTCATGTGACCCGAAAGCTCGTCGGCAGATTGAACTCCATTCAGTCTTCTTTAGCAGTCGGAGGTGGCTGGCGTCTCTCGGTTAACAAGCTTTTTACTTTTTAGAAGTGGACAATAAGAAATGGAAATTATTTTTTAATAAGCCTGGTCTGCACTGCATATGTTTTTCCTCTACACATGAGTCGCTAGTGGCTGGAGCCGGTTCATATTCTCTTGCATGCTATTTGGAGATGGTGTGTTATGAAATGATTTTACTCCCAATGCTGCAAAAACTGAACTTTTGGGCACGAAGTATGATTTAGCAAATTAAAAGCACTCTGTATAATATATCCATGTACATGAGAGTTAGGTGTTTTGTGAGCCAGCAAATGTCACCAAAGAACAGCTTCTGGGTGTTGGAAAGATGCAGCCAGCAATAACAAATTCCATAATTATTGCTGTCTGTGGAGATTAAAATGTTTTCTAAGTCTTGATTCCCTAAGCTTGCTGCACACCCCCCTAACTAACTACCTAACTAAACTAAATAGCAGTTTTTCCTTTCTAAAATCACTAATAAACAAACCTTGTGCCTGTATGCAAGCAAGCAGACAGAGAGTGGTCGAGTGGTCTGTACAGTATAGAGAATGAGCTAAAAATGGCATTCAGAACGCAATACGGTGATATATATATATATATATAATATATATTATATATATATATAATATATTATATATATATAAATATATATATATATATATATATATTTACATAGTCATGTGATTTTAGCAGCCCTACAACTCATCGATGACATTTTTGACACTTCTCTATGCTCTTCACTTATTGTATGGTTGCCAGAAGTGCAGAAAGGCGTTGAAAACTATTAAAATGGCATCTCGAACAGCATATCGAACTTGAACATGAAACTTGAAAATTTTTGATCGCCTCGATTTTGAAAAAATCGACTAGAACTTAACTTTTCTCGAACGGTTCAATCAATACTAGTCAAGGCAAGCTCCACGTTTGTCTGCTGGAAATCACACATAAGGGACTTTATTTGGTTGGAGGATCACTGTTCTGGTCATTAGTCCACTGAGTTGCTATGACTGGAGGAAGGGTGTTGTAACAGGAATGCTGCCCATTGCCATGTGTATTATATCTTGTTTTACCAATTTTTTATCAGGTTCGGGTACAGCTTTATAGAAGGTCAATCAGTCAATAACGATATAACACAGTTTTATTTTTACAACAGTCCAATAATAAATCAAGTATGATAAAATGTTAAACATAAAATCGCTTACAGAAAATAGTGAGGATATTATGTACAGTTTGTAAGAGAAAAAAATAGTTATTTACAAAGGTTTAAGGTTTTTTAATGTGCTTATACATTCAGCGTGTCGGTGGCGTCATTGAACCTATTTCTTGCTTCAACCATGAGAAACGGGGAAAGAATGGCGTAGGGAAAGAGAAAACTCTCAGGGGATGGCAACACCTTGTGTGTTGACGTCTCTTTCCACAGGTAGGCGGTTTCCTGTTTTCATTGCTGGATGTAAAGATATAATATATCAGATAAAACCAAAATGGCGGACACGCTGTTTTCAGCTTGAAAAAATGCCCATGTGTTATTTGTCTATCCCTACCTATCATGGAGTGGCCACTCCAGAGGTCAAATACCATACACAAACATTACTTTCTCCACAGGATAAGTCAAAAGTACACAGAAAATCTGAACTAAGACAATGGAAAGGTAAAAAACTTTTATGTGTATCAGTCAACAGAAGTGTAAATAGGCTTGTCACCTCTTGGACTTAAGAAGCAACGGGACATTCGAGTCAAATAAAAACAGGCAAAGATGCACACTTTGTACGATCAGAGCTAATTACATAAATTTGGATATAAAATATAAATTAACTCACTATAATTTGGCTCAATAGTCATATATTTCTGCTTAGGCATTACAATCCACTCCTGATATTTGAGTCTCAACTTATAGATACTGAAAACTAATTCATTGTTGCTAAGTGCAGGAAAACAACATTGCCACGGCCTATAGGCTGAAAACACAAAAATAAAAAAAAAAAATTAAAATAGTTCTGTGTGTAAAATCTCTTTTAGTCTGTAGAAGTGTTCTCTCTCTTCTTAAATTCTTCTTAGCACTGTACACAACATGAGTGTAATGCAGGATAGTGCAGGTCGTTATTGTGCTCCTTCATACTGGTTGATAAAAACACAAACTCCATTTGGTGATGATAGGATTTGGGAAGGAGTGAGACATTCAGAGCCCCTTGGCTGTATCAATGCTGGTGACAAAACAAGGCAGTGGTCAGTGATCAGTGCTTGGTGCAGACTGGCGGTCAACATGGCGCAGACATGGCGACTCAACACTGGCACAGGGACATGGCGGACTTGTGCGACATGGGGTACAATGCATAGCTAGGGTTTTGCGATATCCTTTGTTGTGTCTGTGGCAGCTCCTGGCACCTTCGTAATCCCCATCAGTCTTCGGGATATGGACCCTTTGGCAATCTGTGCTGAAGATGAACCTTTAAAAACAAACTTGAATCCTGTGGTAATCGGCCACAACAATGACTCCATTCATTTCAATTTCCTTGTTGCAGTGGGGAGTGGGGTGGGACATGGCCACTCTGTTTAATCTCAATCACATATTACTCAGGTCACAATAAGAGCAGATAGATAATCTGCTCTCCTCCAGTTTGTTTGATCTTCAAACCCCTGCAGTGACAAGAATGTCCAGACATAAAAATTAAAGAAATAAAAAGAAAGAATAGAACTGCTGCGCGTGTTGGCCTTTGGAAGCGCTTTCTGACACAGCGCAGACGGTTGCTTCAGAATAAGTAAAACGTCTTTTATGCACGAATGATATCGAGCACCATGTAAAATAAGACTTCCTAATATAACTATGGTATATTGGCATTGAATTAATACAAGCATTGGAAAAACACGCAAATAAGAAAAACACATCAACAAAGCCAATTCATAGTCATCTTTGTCTGTTGCACCTGTAGCGGGGATAACATATCATAACATTGTGCATTAAACTGTTCTATAACAGCTCTTCTCATGTTTCTGTATTTGTGTGTGTGATGCAATATATATATATACAATATATATATAGGTTATATATATAGAATATATATAAATATGTATATACTATATATCATTCAATAATTCATGATTTTCTTTCATCATTAACACGATTATCTGCTTTAAATCTAAATCTGTATCACTGATAAAACCCTTAAACACTCTTCTATGTCATCTTAAACATATAACCCCCACCATCTTACTCATTCAACTGTGTTGCATTTCCAGTGGCTCATATGGCTTTTAATAGAAACAATTAACTTAAACCTCATATCATATAATCTCTTGATCAGGAACAGAGTCATATTGTCAGGTTAGTTCACAGTATTCTCTTAAACACTCTGCTGTTGCTAGGTAAACATGTTGTGTGGTTCTTATAAACCATTGCAAAGAATGCAAAGGATTTCATGAATAAGATATACAGACATACAAACATTAATCAAACACAAACAAGGACCATCCCACTTTCACTCTATTTACACCACTTTCCTCTCCAATAAAGAAAATTAACTCTTCATTCAGCTGGAGCTCCAAAACAAAAAGCAAAAAATAAAAACAAAAAATTGATTTAATTATGGACTGCGCAGTGTTTTTACTCTGGTTGAACTAAACCTTTACTAAAAAAGGCAATAGGGGTATGTACTTACTAAAAAGAAACCCCCCCAAAAAAACTGTAAAAAAAATTATCTTTATATGCCCCGGGGCTTTGTTTAACAAGTGATGTCACGAAGGTCTTTATGAGATCTCCGATCACTACGAACTCTCTTCTTTACTACTGCAAATAAACAGACCAAATTTAATCCCATCCCCAGACAGACATTTGAGAAAGGAAAAAAAAATCAGAAGGCATCAAACAGCTCTGCTGGAAAATGGAAACTGGCTATAGCATAAAAAAAACAACCTGAAACAAGGTCGAGAAAAAAAAAAATGTGCACACAATAATGAGCCCAGATAAAATTACACAGTGGATTTTTTTCTGACAATTAGACTTGTAACCCAATTTAATCAAAGATGTCATACTCCAATATGTTACTCCTATTAATCCGGAAATAACCTTCACAATCATTTTAGTTCATTTAAATTCATAATATTATCATATTTGCCACCTAAAATAAAGCACAAGCAAGTCAGTGACTTATACGGACGAGTAACACATTTTTCCTATATTCAGTTCATTAAAAATATGCAACAATGTAACTACAATCTATCCCTGCAAATTAAGGAATCTGTTCTCATATAATGACACCTGCACATTCAGATTTAAATTATCAATAGTGCAAATTTATATACAACAAACTGATACTGATAGCCTTCATTGGTCTAACAGATAAACACGGCTGACACCCTCTCGACAAACTTTTCTCGCATGCCACTCTCTCTACGAGGGGGGACTTCAACACCCCCACCCGCTGTCTGGCAGCAAAAACATGACAGAGGTTGTTGTCGGCTATCTTCTGTCAGAACTTGCAAACCTACAACACCTTAACCTCACACTCTTCATCTGCCTCTCCTCTCTCGGCAACCTAAGTCTCTCACTGGGACCTTCTAACTGCTTTTGTGTCTTCCTCCACGCTCATGGAGCCTCACTGCTCCAACGAGCCTCAAGACTGCTTCCTTCACGCCTTCACTGCTATCAAAAGCAACCTGTGAAAACCCGCCATCTGTTCTGGACCTATAACCAGCTATAAACCGCCCGTTGCTACTACTCCAACCCAGAAAACTGTCTGCCATCTAACTTCTGTCTCCTTCCCATGGACCAGGGAACCTCTCTCCCTCTGTACAGTTGTTAGTTATTGACTTGTGTCACCTTTGTACTTGTTTGACCCACATTATATATATATTAACAAACCACAAATATACGCGCTCTGGAAATCTAATAATAACAATAAAACACGAGGAGCAACTATATTTAAATTTGCAAACATTGTACTGGTCCACAAACCTCTCCGCTCTATCCACTTTGTGCTGTGTGAGAAGTAACAGGAAGAATTACCTGTTGCTGCACACAAGACTGATGTCGGGTAACTGTGTGCAGCGTCATATGTCCGTTCCTTGGCTGCTGACTGCGCTTTGTGACACTTGGTGCCAAAAGGAGCAGCGAGAGGAGATCGGCTGCCCGCTACCCTGAAGTCTGTAAACAAGTTTACTAGCAATCACTGTTGCCTTAAACGCGACGATATTTTACACAATTTCTCCATATTTTTCTGGATTACTGGACGTCTCAGAATTGACTGGTAAACCTTCTGCTGTATCCTGTTAACAGCGCCAAGTATGTTTTACCAATTTTTTATCAGGTTCGGGTACAGCTTTATAGAAGGTCAATCAGTCAATAACGAGTTAACACAGTTTTATTTTTACAACGTTCCAATAATAAATCAAGTATGATAAAATGTTATACCATAACAGATGATTTACAGAAAATAGTGAGATATTATGTACAGTTTGTAAGAGAAAAATATTTATTACAATGGATTTAAAGTGCTTATAACTAGAGATTGGGCCGAATTGATCTTAACGAACGTGGAATTCGTTTAGAATTTCAGGAAAAATTCGGTTCTGGAACAGAAGTCAGATTTGTTAGGGTACTTCGGCGTGAAAGAAGTGTGCTTTTGATTGATAAATATGGATGCGAGAAAGTAGCACATGCATGGCGGTACATGGGCAAAGCACTCTGGGAGGAAGAAGTGCATAGCCTGCATGACATGTGCAGAGATGAAGCCAAATCAGAGCCGGAGGGCGGAGGATTCTGTGACGTCACCGCACTATTTAGACCGAGCGCGCCGCTGGGAGCTCACACTCCTCTCACTGTATGATAGGGAAGGTGCTGTGCGGGTCAGTCGATAGCGGCTTTTGAAGAACTGATTTTTAGACAGCGAATTTTTTGTGGGTGTCTCTGTCTTGTCTCAGAGACTGTTTTTGAATGTTCTATTTTCTTGATTTTTTGGGGTATTGGATCTGAAAATCAGTGTTGCGTCCCACTGCAGCATGATATTAAATTCCAATATCCAAGATGGATTCTAAGGCCAGTTTCCTGTTGTATTTTTAAAGAAACAGCGTTTTTACAATACAAATACCACTTCATTTTTGGCCTTGCTGAATTCTATTGCGCAATTTACATCAGGGTTATTAATGCGTTGTTATTGCTGGTGTGCTGACAAAAATAAAACAGTCTTTTCAACGCCAAATATATATATTTTTTTTTGGTAGCCTAATTCACAAGCAAAGGTATTTACAACTGATAGTCTCTTGTTGTGTGGCGTAGGAAAACACCGTCAATTGTACACGCTACAAAGTTACTGTTTGTGCGGCTCAATTCTTTGGGCATTTACATCAGGGGTTAATTAAGCGTTGTTTTGCTGGTGTGCTGGACAAAAATAAACCGTCTTTTTTTCAAGCCAACTATTATATATTTTTTTTTGGTAGCCTAATTCACAAGCAAAGGCTAATTACAACTGTATCGATTGTTGGCTGGTGGGTAGAAAACACGCCAATTTTAACACGGCTACTAGTTTGTGCGGCTCCAATTCTTGGCGCAATTTTAATCATCCAGGGGTTAATTACAGCCGTTGTTTTGCTGTGTGGCTGACCAAAAATAATAACAGTCTTTTTCTACGCCAATATATATATATTTTTTTGGTTAGCCTAATTCACAAGCAAAGGCTTAATTACAACTGTATCTCTTGTTGTGTGGCGTTAGAAAACACGCAATTGTAACACGCTACTAGTTTGTGCAGGATCAATTCTATTGCGCAATTTTACATCCAGGGGTTAAATAAGCGTTGTTTTTTTGCTGCGTGTGACAAATATAAACCGTCTTTTTCACGCCAGAAAAGAGATATATTTTTTTTTGGTAGGCCTAATTCACAAGAAAAGGCTATAATTACTCAAACTGTAATCTCTTGTTGTGTGGCCGGTGTAGAACAAACACGAATTGTAAAAACAATAAAACAGTACAAAGCTACTAGTTTGTGCGGCTCAATCTTTGTGCGCAATTTACATCCAGGGGTTATTTAAGCGTTGTTTTGCTGGTGTGATGACAAAAATAAAACCATGCTTTTTCAACGCCAAATATATATTATTTTTTTTGGCTAGCTATTTCACTAGCAAAGGCTAATTACAACGTGTATCTCTTGTTGTGTGTGCGTAGGAAAACACGCAATTGTAACACGCTTAATAGTTTGTGCGGGACTCATTCTTTGGCGCAATTTTCATCTGGGTTAATTATGCGTTGTTTTGTGGTGTGCTGACCAAAAATAAAAACCGTCTTTTTCAACGCCAAATATATATATTTTTTTTTGGTAGCCTAATTCACAAGCAAAGGCTATTACAAACTGTATCTTTGTTGTGTGGGTAGAACAACACGCAATTGTAACACGCAGGGTTTACAAAGCTATCAGTTTGTGCGGCTCAATTCTTTGGAGCAATTACATCCCAGGGGTTAATTAAGCGTTGTTTTTGCTGGTGTGCTGACAAAATAAAACCGTCTTTTTTTCAACGCCCAAATATACATATTTTTTATTGGTAGCCTAATTCACAAGCAAAGGCTAATTACAACTGTATCTCGTGTTTGTGTGGCGTAGAAAACCACGCATTGTTACACGCGCTACTAGTTTTGCGCTCAATTCATTTGGCGCCAATTTACAATCACAAGGGGTTAATATTAAGCGTTATGTTTTGATGGTTTTGTGCTGACAATAAATAAAACCGTCTTATTCAACCTCCAAAATATTTATATTTATTTTGGTAGCCTAATTCACAAGAAACGGGCTATAAAAACTCTGTATCTATTGTTGTGTGGGCGGTAGAAAACATGCAATTGTAACACGCTACAAAGCTGTAATTAGTTTGTGCGGCTCAATTTCTATTGCGCACATTTACAATCCACGGGGTTAATTTAAGCGTTGTTTTGTTTTGCTGCTGTTGCTGACAAAAATAAACCGTTCATTTTTTTCAAACGCCAAATATATATATATATTTTTTGGTAGCCTAATTCTACAAATGCAAAGGTCTAATTACAACTGTATCTCTAGTTGTGTGGGTAGAAAACACGCGAATTGAAACACGCTACAAAGCTACTAGTTTGTCGGCTCAATTCTTTGGCGCAATTTACATCCAGGGGGTTAATTAAGCTTTGTTTTGCATGGTGTGTGACAATAAAAAATACACCGTCTTTTTTTCAACGCCAAATCTATATATATATTTTTTTGGTAGCCTACTTCACACAAGCAAAGGCTAATTACACTGTATATCTTGTTGTGTGGGCTAGAAACCACGTCATATTGTAACACGGCTACTAGTTTGTTCGGCTCAATTCCTTTGGCGCAAGTTTACTTCCAAGGGGTTAATTAAAGCGTTGTTTTAGCTGTCTGTGCTGACCAAAATAAACCGTCTTCTTTCAACGCCAAATATATAATATTTTTTTTTTGGTAGCCTAATTCACAAGCAAAGGTCTAATTTACAACTGTATCTTCTTGTTGTGCTGGCGTAGAAAACACGCAATTGTAACACGCTACAAAGCTACTAGTTTGTGGCGGCTCAATTCCGTTTGGCGCAATTTAAATCAAGGGGTTAAATTAAGCGTTGTATGCGGGACTGTGCTGACAAAAATAAACCGTCTTTTTCAAACGGCAAATAGAATATATATTTTTTGCGTAGCCTAATTCACAAGCAAAGGTAATTACAACTGTATCTCTGTTGTGTGGCGTTAGAAAACACGCAATTGTAAAGCTACTAGTTGTGCCGGATCAATTCTATTGGCAATTTACATCCAGGGGTTAATTAAGGTTGTTTAGATGCTGTGCTGACAAAAATAAACAGTTGCTTATTGTCAACGCGGCAAATGTAGTATATATATTTTTTTGTAGCCTAATCACGAAGCAAAGGCTGATGTTGCAAACTTATCTCAGTTGTTGTTGTGGCGTGAGAAAAACACGCGGAATTTGTAACACGCTACAAGTACTGTTTGTTGCGGCATCAATTCTTTGGCGGCAATTTACATCCAGGGGTTAATTAAGGTTTGTTTGTGCTGGTGTGCTGGACAAGAAAGGTAAACGTGTGCGTTTTGCCAACGCCGCAAATAGTATATATATATATTTTTTTGTGGTAGCGGGATTCGCACAGGCAAAAGGCTAGATTACAAACTGAATCTCTGGTCTGTGTGGGGTAGAAAACACGCAAGTTTGTAGAAAAGGCTTGCTTAGTTTGTGCGGGCGTCTCAATTCGTATTGCGCTCTCCAAATTTAGCATCCAGGGTTAATGTAAGCGTTGGTTTGCTGCTGTTGCTGACAAAAAATAAACCGTCTTTATTCCAACGACCAAAGATATATATATTTTTTTTGTAGCCTTAATTCAACAAGCAAAGGCATAATTACATACAGTGTCTGTTACATTTTGAGAAAAAACAAGTATGTCAGACAGAGGGAGGTGGCAGGCTCTGCAACTGCGGAGTGGCAGTGGAACAAAAATTTCTGAAACGGGCAGGGTCGCAGCACAGCAAGGGGAAGTCGCAGCAGGGGTCACTCGCGTGAGGGCAACAAACTGCGCTGTCATCTAGCGGCCGTGTCGTTGTTCAGCAACCCCAGGGTTTCTTGATTGGTTGACTAGGTAATCTTCTTCCTCCAGATGACTCTGACAACCCCAAGCAAGAGTCGGTGGAACCTCCAGACACAACACTTAGTTGGACATGGCCCAGGGAGGAGGGTCAGCGGCCTCCCTCCTGTCCTCAGGCCCGCATCTGTCCCATCCAGTTCCTCAGCCCGGGATCTACTATGTGGTTCTGGGACTAAGCGCTCCACTATATAGCGAGACTGAACCCAATTTGAGGAGGGCAGTCAGCATGCTACGTGCTGGGCAGCGAACGAAATGGGGCTATATCCCAGCTTTTGCAGTAGGCGGCAAAGTATAGATGTGGAGAGTGGCATGGGAGCGAGTCATTGGATGAGGAGGTCAGCCTTCGGCTTACCAAGCACCGGTGTGAGGCACAGTAGTGACGATGAACACAATAGATGATGATGTAGCCGACCGCACTTGGGAGGCCGGGTGAAGATGGGCCTTCATCATCGTCAGGAGAAGAGGGCGTCGCTTGCGACGTCAGGCCACAGGGCGCAGCAAGGCAATTGGTTGTGTGGCCCTGAGTCAGCAGGGTTAAGCAGCAGTGTGAGGTCGGGAGCCAACGGCCAACGGGGTAGAAAACCCCGACTTCGCCAGGCCAAGGACAGTAGCGGCCACAGGGGCTCAGGCGATGGCAATAGCGGCTGGCGATTAGTCACTCAGTGCGGAGCGTATGGCAGGTTAAAATCAGGTACTCAGCGGGTGTTGGGCAGTTCTTTGCTAGACACCGGAGGAGCCGAATATGGGTATATGTAGAATTGTGGGCAGAAAGTGAGCGTGGCCAGGGAAGCTACGTTGGCGCACAACGGCCCTGCGTCAACACATGCAGCGTCACCATACGGTGGCCCTGGGAGAAACGTGGCTCAGATGTGGTGGTCCATCCTGCCGATTGCAGGCAAGCAGCAGCGGCCAGTGGCACCATTCCATTTCAGCAGTGTCAAGGCTCCACCCCCTATGAAGAAGGCAGCTGTTTCTCTTTGACATCCTCTCCCGGTCCTGATGTCCTGCTCTCGCTACTCATGGCGCCAGCAGTCGTCAGAGAGGCGGATTGTAAAGAGACAAACCGTATGCGCCAACCATCCTAAGGTGCAGCAGCTGACCGTGCTCCTGTCCAAGTTGTTGGTACTGCAGTCCCTACCTTTCAAAAGGTGGACTCTGCTCCTATTCAGAGCAACTAATGGCTTGTGCCGAGCCGAGGATGGAGAGTTCCAAGCCGATTAATTTCTTTTCCAAAAAGGCCGTACCAGAACTTCATAAAATGTAGAACAGAAAGTGGGGTCAGTCCTTGAGCTTTATCGGTTTGTTCAAGGTACCACGGCAGCCGCGGTACGTTGGAGCTGTAAGTCGGTGAGAGGGACCAGGTACATGTGCCTTTTACGGCACCACTGAGGTGAATGTGCTTCTGCCCAGGCACACCAACAACTTGGACAGGGAGACGCCGCTTTCTCCTCCACGTTGTCAAACTGACTGCTCTGCGCAATGTCCGCCTCCTCCTCCTCCACCACCACACCATCTCAGCCTCACAAGTAATGCTCCCTATACAACATGTGTAGGGCACAGCGGTGTACACGCTGTTCTACACCATAGCTTGCCCTCGGCGATACGAAGTCACACAGGGGAGGAACTGCTCCGCGTTCATGCCAGCAAAGAAATCGTTGTTGTGGGCTTTCTCCGCCCAACTGCAAATCGGCAACCATGGTGGAGCGGACAATGGGGAGGTACATGGTCGTCCGCGCTGCACCCGAGGAGGATGGGTCCATGCGCCCTGCATGGCGACAGTGTTCAATCTGGTTGCAAAAAAGGTTCATAGTCTTCAGCCGATCTTCGAACATTCTGAAAATGGCAGGACACTGTGAAATGCACTTTATCCATTCGTACCAAAGCAGGAACCCCTCTCGAGTTGCAGCGGCGAACGGCCTCCCCAACACGATATGATATGCGATGTTTCCACCCGCTGGTATTCCAGCATGCAAAATGTTGGACGACTGTATGAACAGAGACCAGGCCTAATAACGTCTTTTATGATGATCCAGGCAGACCGAAGTAACTCCCCTGGTGTAACTTTGATGTCAGCAGTGGGGCAGCTCAACTGTGGTTTGTGACCAACCTGCTGTTTGTTGTGGCAATTCGAGGAGGCCACTTTATCTTGTCAGTCGCCAGGGATACCGGGATGAATAACGTCTTCCACGCTTCATGTTCTGGAACAAGATGTGAAAAATCTGTCTGGGCAGGGGGATGGAGATGTGGGCAAGCCGACTACATCTCGTGGCACATGAGTCCGGTGGGGAATGAAATGGGGAGGAGGAGGGGAGGAGGACACTTTGGGGAGCAGAAAGCATTGTCTGGTGAAAATGAGTGGAATTTTCTACCCAGTGGTGACAGAGAGGAGGAGCAGGAGCAGCTGGAGGAGGTGGGAGATGAGGAAGGACGAGGCCAGATGACTCCCAAGCACCGTGGCAGTATACAGTGGAAATGGAGGCAGGGAGCCCTCGGAGTCACTTGTGCAGATGTCCCGCAGCATGCTTATTTGCCTGGCTAGTGAACAGCCGAAAAAAGTCAGCATCCGGCGAGGGATGACTTCTGGCCTTCTCCACCCTATTGGTCACCCTCGCTACCGGTCCATAATGGGAGCCTTTTTCCCGCTATTGTGGAGGGAGGACAAAACTCAAATCACTATATGGAGATCCTCGTTAATCAGTTTGGCCGCAGCCTATGTGCTGCATCGTCCATCCATGACAGGTCTGGACGGGGGGTTCCTCAGCGCTCTCGTTACTACTGCCGCCGGCTGCTGGCGGGAAGGAGGGGGGGTAGGAGCAGTAACAGCTCCATCAGCAGTAACCTAAGTCTGGAGGTCACTAATGAGCAGCTAACCTTTCAACACCTAGTGAGGAGGGCAGTCACCAGCAGCTGCAGCAGGCAGCAGGACATGGAGCCATTCCCTGAAACCAACAGGTTGTGGCCTACTTGGACCGCACTCTGCCACCCAGTTAAGATGATTCCGCTGGGACCTACTGGGCGCCAAACTGGATGTGTGGCCGCAACTTGCCGAGTTTGCAGGTTGGGGAGAAGCTGATCCTGCCCGGGCCTAGTAGTGTGCATCAGGGCGGTGCTGTTCTCAGTGCGGCGGGGGCCATCGTTACCCACAAGGAGAAACCGGCCCCTCCCGCTTGTCCACGGGAAATGTGATAACGATGACCTTTGTCAAGATGAATCAGGCGTGGATCGGCCACGATTTTCCACACCCAATGCCTTAGGCGTCAGTTGGGTGTCAAACTACCTGCCTCAGGCACTATTCTGATGCGGCCGAGACACTCGCCCGCGGATGCGCACCCACATCATGCTGACTGACTAGGTTTGTCGCCATCTGCCTACCACCGTGCTTTACCAGTGGACTGGTATTGCCACCCACCTCAACACTCTGTCATTGTGCCACTCTATGTGCTCATGTGCTGCTGCTGTTGCTGTTGCCCAGTGACATCCACACTGTGTCATTGTGCACTCTGCGGACCTGGTACTGTTTTGCCACCTCCCAGAATGTCATTGTGCCACTCTCTGACCTTCATGCTGTTTGCTCCTGTCAATCACCTCCAATCATCTGTCATCTGTGCCATGCGACCTCATGCTGCTGCCCGCCGTGGACCTCCGCTTCAGTCATTGTGCCGCTTGTGCCTAATCCCTATTTTTGCCACCATGCAGAATGTCATGTGCCACTCTATGACCTCATGCTGCTGCTGTTGGACTCCTGTAGTTGCCTCACACTGTGTCATTGTGCCACTGTGTGTACCTCATTTACTGCTGCTGCCGTGACTCCACACGGTGTCTATATTGCCACTCTGTGGCCTAATACTGTTTTGCGCCTCCATAACTATCATAGTGCCACTGCATGACCTCATTTATGCTCGCCGCCGTGACATCCACACTGTGGTGATTGTTGCCACTCTGTGGCTTAATACTGTTTTTCCGGCTCCATGATGTCATTGTGCCACTGCGTGACTCATACTGCTGCCGCCGTGACCTCCACACTTGTGATCTGTGCCACTCTGTGGCCTAATACTGTTTTGCCACCTCCAGAATGCCATTGTGCCACTGTTGACCTCATACTGCTGCCGCCGTGACCTCCACACTGTGTGATTGTGCCACTCTGTGCCTAATACTGTTTTTCCGCCTCCATAATGTCATTGTGACATGTCTTCTGACCTCTATGCTGCCTCCGTGACTCCACACTGGTATCATTGTGCCACTCTGTGGCCTAATACTGTTTTGCCGCCTCCATAATGTCATTGTGCCACTGCGCTTGAGTCATACTGCTGCCGCCGTGACCTCCACACTGTGATGATTGTGCCACTCTGTGGCCTAATACTGTTTTGCCACCTCAGAATTGCCATTGTGCCACTGACAGACCTCATACAGCAGCCGCCGTGACCTCCACACTGTGTGATTGTGCCACTCTGTGCGCCCTGAATACTGTTGGCCCGGCCTCAGAAATGCTCATTGTGCACTGCCTGACCTCATGCTGCTGCTGCCGCGGATGACCTCCACACTGTAGTGATGTGTGCCAATCCTGGTGGCCTATTACTGTTTTGCGCAGCCTCGAGAATGTCAGTGTGCCACTTGCCGTGACCTCATGCTGCTGTGGCTGGCCGCCGGTCACCTCCCCACATCGTATCCAGTAATGTTGCCCACCTGCGGTGCGCAGGCTTGTTTTTTGTCCAGCTTTCGTAGATGACTGTCATCAAGGCGTAAGTTCGCCGCTTGAGTTTGCTATATACTTTTGTGGTCAGTTGCCCTATTAAGTGCCCAGGGAATTTTTAGTGAAGCGATTTAAGAGCGGCAGGCAGCCATGTGCGTGTATAATAAAAACAGAACATTGTATGAAGACCTAAACCAAGCTCCCTCTGATATTTAAGCATGCACACGTTTACAGCACCCTGCAGGCTCTGGGCAGCTGGTAAATAGCTGTTTTTTAACTGATTCGTGCCGAGCAGTAATTCGGTCCGAAAACGAATACTTTGGTCTCAGGAAAATACGGCGAAGTGACCGAACCGAATTTTTGAGAATTTTCGGCCATCTTACTTATAACTGCACCTGTTAGAGTGCGATCATCGATCCTATTCTTGCTTTCCAACATGAGAATCGGGAAGAACTGGTCGTAGGAAAGAGAAAACTCGCAGGAAGGCCAACACTGTGTGTAGACCGTCTTACAAGGTAGGAGTTTCCCTGGTTTCATGCTGATCGTAAAGAGATAATATATATATCCGACTCTAAAAACAATTGGTGGACACGCTTCTGTCAGCTTGAAAAAAGCCCATGTGTTATTTGTCTAACCTACTATCCATGGAGGTGGCCAACTCCAGAGTGTCAATGTAATATTACCAAACAACTTCTCCACGCGATAACGTCAAAAAGTACACAGAATCTGAACTCTAAGACAAATTGAAAGGTTAAAAACTTTATGTGTATTCAGTCAACAGGAAGTGTAAATAGGCTTGTACCCTTTGGCTCACGAGAGCAAGAATCGAGTCAATAAAAACTGGCAAAGAAGCACGCATTTGTACCATCAGGGCTAATTACATAAATTTGATATAAAATAGAAATAACTCACTATAATTTGGCTCAATAGTCATATATTTCTGACTAGCATTACATATCTTCATACCTCACAACTTTTAGAGATTATAAAGAGAGACACATTAGGCCATGCCCCAAACCAGGAAACCATGACATCAAACCAGGAAACACCTCTACCCATGCCCAAACACATGCACGCCAACTTTTCAGATAGCCAAAACGGGACACATTTTCAGGAATGCATTGTATCCAATGATGAAAATATTAAGTAAGTTGTTATCTAATATACCGCGAGGAAGCAATCAGATACTTTTTAAAGCAAGATAGTCAGTTTATTGATGTACATCTATTTCCCAAATGATAAAGAGGAACATTTATAGAGCTAAGAGGGACAGAGAGAAAAGTTTTAAAAATAGGGACTCTCCCTTCAAATTAGAAACACTTGTAAAGTATGCATCTTTCCTGGTGAAATAAAGAGGCCTAAGATGATTGTTAACAGTGATTTCTGCACCGCACATCAAGGGCACCTCGCACACCAGACACTGCAGCTAGTTGAGGGAGAGACCACCAACAGACTGTGCCTCAGGGGAACAACCACCACCATTATCCTCAGTGTAGACCCCCTCTTCACTGGTGCCGAAGTGGGGGAGGCATGTGAGGTGTGGTTGATGTGAGTGTTAGCCACCGTAACCAGAGTAGCAGCCCCTCAGCTATGGCTACCTCTGCTGCCAGCCCTCTCCTCTGCCCCTCTTCTGTGCCCATGACACCACAAAGGTTTTACTCTTGACTATATGACCTCATTGAGAAACTGTACGCATGTCTAACTTTCTGTATTCTGAAATAACAACTCCTACTGAACCACAGGAGATCCAGAACAACGATTTTTATAAGGGTATGTCTACATCGCACTGAAAAACGATTGTATTTTTAGCAGTTTTAGACAAAAAAAAAAAAAAAAAAATAAAAAACAGAAAAATTTCTAAAACTGCTGAAAATACGATCGTTTTGGCAGCCCATAGAATTTAATAGAAAAAATGACCTGTAGTCTACAGAGGTTGATTTTTCTCTGCTTGTCTTCTGCTGCCAGCATAATTAGCAACATGTTGTATAATAAGTCGGTCCTTTGAGCTTTTTCATCGTCTTCCTATACAATCAATTGTATGGGCCGACGGTAAAAAAAAAATGAGAACCGACCGTGGTTTTTGCAAATACAGTGAATAAAAGCATGGTCGTGCATCAGAAAAAAACAGTTGACTTTCGGTCATTTTTTGTCCGATGCTGTGTACATCTAGCCTAAGGCTTACATGTTCCTGCATCTACCAATCTGTGAGGCAGCACAGTGGTTAGCACTGATGTAATGGGTCCAACCGGGGGAAATATCTGCATAGAGTGTATGTTCTTACTATATTTTATGGCTTTTCCCTCTCCTTATCTACATTTTCCTATATAAAAAATATTTTTCATGTTTTTTATATATTTATTAAATTTCTATTTTCGGAAATTAGATGTCGAAACGAGACTGGGGACAATGTCTAGTGGATCGACTGTAATTTGAGTGGGCAAATTGGTAAAAAACAGTATGTTACAGTTGAATACAGTATGTTGCACTTTATGATTAATTAATGTACTTTGCCAGCCAAGGCACTGGATGAACTATTAGAGTATGTTCACACTAAGTATGTTGGACTAAAAAGTTCGATGTGGTTTCCATGTTAGAAAGGCTGATTTCTGCTTACGATTAAAGTTAATGGGGTTTTCCTACCAAGTAAAATTGATGTGGGAAGCTTGAAAATTAATTAATAAACATTTTCACCATTTATCATTATTAAACATTCTGTACTATATTTGTTTTAGCTGCTTCCTTAGTGATCCAAACAGTGCTGATAGCTCTTCAGTCCTGGCCGCACATGTTCAGACATCACCTTTCCTCCCAGGCAGCTACTGTCAGGTCCTCACTTGTGTAGCTATCACACACTCACTGCTCAGCAAGTGTTCAATCCCAGGTCCTGTCATTCTTCTCCTGTATGCTGAAATCTTTAGTAATTAGTCAGTGCAGCTAAATAATAAAAAAGAAACCTCATGGATTTGAACCTAAGACCACTTTGCTGAAAGACAGAGGTGCTAACCACTCAGCCTCAGGTGTAATTACTCCACAACTTGTATTTTAAGCCCCCTTGGTAAAACAAATTATACATGGCATCTTTTGAAGACGCTGAAAGCTGAATAGAGAAAAGGAAATTAGATGCCTTCTTGGTAAACTGAGCGGTTTAGCCTTATTGCAATGCAGTTAGGCCACATACCTTCCTTCCCTGAAAATGATCTTATGAGGATCTTCTCAGGAGAATGAACATGTTTATTTTTTCTTTGCCCCACAGATTTGAAATCGGGTTTGGACAACCCATTGTATTCCCCGTGTGAACTACAATATGAAGGGACATTAAAGTAAGGGCTGTCAATTGAAAAGGTTTTTAAGAAAATTCCTCATTAAAACCAAGTTGGAAACACCCTTAAATTATTTTGCCAGCCTTTGAGTAACAGAGAATTTCCAGAATTTTATAGCATTGTATATCATTTATTTTATGTGGAAAGCTTCATTATATTCTGTAGCACTCTACAGCAATTGTCATTCTTCACATTAGTTCCTCTCACCATTATGGCTCACTGTCTGAATTCAGAATTAACCTATCTGTAATGTTTAGAGCAAAGGGAAAAGTGGAGTACAAGGAGCAATCAGGCAGAACATAAAACCCCTTTGGGGGATTTAAACCCAAGGACACCAGCGCTAAAAGGAAACAGTTTAACTCTAAACCCCCATGCTACATTCTGCAAAACCCCTGACCCCCCCTTTCCCATACCTCTACTTACAGAGATCCTTTTTTAGATCTTTTTTTTATATCTGGTAACAGAAACTTTGTCTGTACATGAAATACTGAAAAACAAAAGAGGCTGAAATGTCATACAATATTTTTGTGGATGTTTGCTGCCTGCTCGGTGTGCTGTGCTGTTTTAAATGGGTATGCATTTTTAATTCAGCCACTATAACATACACCATTTCCCTCGTTTCATTTTTATTTGAAGTGCTTTATCTAAAGGAAGGTGAAGCTAATTATTTTCTAAGGACATAGTATGAGAAAAGGGAGTCCTATAGGTAAAATCTAGTTCTAGTGCATGGCAAAATATAAGGTAAAGGATGTTCTATAATTACAATTCTATAATTACAAGTCTGTAGGTGACATACCAATTAAAAAAAAACTCTTAAAAGGGAGCCTGAAATATACTTTAAATTTTAAGGAAAGATACACAAAGAAATTAAAAAACCCCTTTTGCTTTTCTTATTTTGTTCCGTTCAAAGCTAGAAAAACTAATTTTTCCCGTTTTTTTCACATTGTTAAAAAGGTTTTACGAATAAATCTTGTTTTTAAAAACCCAGGCCGGAGGGCAAACATCAACCCTTTTTGGGGTTATGGAAAGGGGAAACATCTTTTTTCTTCTAACCCCAATCCCTTAACTTTAAGGTTCTTCCTTTCCCGGGATTTTTCCCTTCAACCCCAATTAACAGGTTCACAGGGGGGCGAGCTAAAAAGCTCTCTCATGTTCACTTACTCCTTGTTTTATTTAACGGTCTCCCGTGGTTTTAAAAGCAACTGCGACAAATCTGTTTTGGGGTCTTCTTCACGTAGCCCTATCTTTTTCGGCCCCAAAACCCTATAGTCTGCAACATTCAAAGGGCCCCCAGACCGGGGAGCTCCTGGGAGGAAATGGTTGGGGGGTTTAAATTCCCCTTTCTCAGTATGTTGATCGTTCATCTTTCAGATTGTGAATGTTTTCATCTGTTTTCATCTTCTCCTCCATACCAAGAGCTAACCCGGATTAATGGGAAGATCATATCCCAGGTTTAAGAAGGTTGTCTTGGCCTTTTTCCCATGTTGGGTTAAAAAGGGGGGGTTTTAGCGGCGTAGCTTTTTCTGGCTTTCTGGTAAGGACATTACCTGATTTTTATAATGAAAAACCAAAACTTTTACCTTTTTTGCATGCTGGGGTTTTCTGCAGTGGTGGATTTGCCACCCAGCCAAAACTGAGCATTTTCAGGGAAAACAAGGTATTGTAGATATTTCCATATTGGGTTCAGGGGGGGGAATATTGACCCGCATGTTCTTTCCGAAAAGTTACAAAAATCGAGAAAACCCTGAAAGGGGAAAAAAAAGGAAAACGAGAGAAAAATTTCTTCTAAACAACATTAAGGGGGGCATGTTGAAAAGAGGCACCCCTGTCAGTTTTAAGGCCCATTAAACCAGTGTAAAAGGATTTTTTGGTAAAATTTTTTTCTCATTTTTTTCTGTGGTTTTTTTTAAAAGTGTAAAATGCCCCTTTAAAAATGAACCTGTCAAAATTGCCCTTTTGGGTAACCTTTTATTGTAAAAATTTAGCGCCTATCTAGGCGATTACATAATTGGGGCGCATAGCGTATCATTTCAAGCATATTTTATGTGCCTACTTTAGGCGCATTATAATGTGTTGTGTCTGGTGTATAATGCACCTAGTTTTGGTATATAACAGTTCACTTATATAGAGAATAGGGTGTCAGCATTTTTTGGGTGCAACATACACTAAAACAATGGCACGTTCGTATTGGGACATGTTGCCTTTCATATGGATATACAATACAATATTTATTTCCTTAATTTCATATGAAGTCCTGGTTTCAAGTCCTATTAACACAACCTTGCACCACTTACCTGTAAGGCTGAGGTGTTAGCAAGGCTAAAACTGGTATTTTTGTCATGTAACATTATAACCATCTACCAACCCCCATCAGACCACCTCTTTGACTATTTCCTATTAAGACTGGATATTTCTAGTGTCTCTTCTTAGAACTTCCATCTCTCATTCTGTCCAGTGACTACACTGCCATGTTGGGAAGAAATAGAATAAGAACTAGACTGGGGGCTGAGGAAAGTGGAACCATGCTGAGGATGAGGAGAAAGATCTGAGGTGTATACAGGTCTATACCGTACTTTGCTCTTGCTGTACTGTCGTGCTATTCAACCTGGGTGTCTCCAGTTGTAATACAACACCTATCAAGCCATTAGTTTCTGGAGAAGTAAACTGTGAAGAATGGAAGGTGGAAGAATACTGCATAGTACTGTATGGTTATTGCACTCATATGTTACTCATAGGTTACAAAACTATTGTAGGTGCAAGACAGGATAATATTTTTTTAGATTTAGAAAATGTATAGAAAATATTATATCCAAGTTCTATCTGCCAGATGCTTGTTGTGTCCGTGATGACATGATTTAAGGATGTTACATTATTTTGTGTGATTATTTGTGTACTAGACATTTCATGTAACTTGTAGTCTATGTATAAAAATAATAAATAAACATTTTTGTGTGATTTTTGGTGGTTGTCTCACAGAGGTTTATCTAAGCTGAAAGCGACACATAAAGATATAAAATTTTTATTTTTTTGTGAAGAATCAACAAGTGGGACACAATTGTTTAGTGGAACGAAATTTATTGGATATTTTAAACTTCTGTAAAAAAGAAAAAACTGAAAAGTGGAGACGTTTATTTGTGAACCTTCCATTGTAGATTTTGCTTTATGTTTGGGACCATTGTCTTGTTGGAAGATAAATCTCCGTCCCAGTCTCAGGTCTTTTGCAGACTCCAACAGGTTTTCTTCCAGAATGGTCCTGCATTTGGCTCAATCCATCTTCCCATCAATTTTAACTATCTTCCTTGTCCCTGCTGAAGAAAAGCAGGCCCAAACCATGATGCTGCCACCACCATGTGTGACAGTGGGGATGGTGTGTTCAGGGTGATGAGCTGTGTTGCTTTTACGCCAAACAAAACGTTTTGCATTGTGGCCAAAAAGTTGGATTTTGGTTTCATCTGACCAGAGCACCTTTTTCCAAACATTTTTTGGTGTCTCCAAGGTGGCTTGGGCAAACATTACAATACTTTTTATGGATATTTTTTGAGAAAAAAACTTTCTTCTTGCCACTTTTCCATAAAGGCCAGATTTGTGCAGTGTAAAGCTGATTGTTGTCCTATGTACAGACTCTCCCACCTCAGCTGTAGATCTCTTCAGGTTCATCCAGAGTGATCATGGGCCTCCTGGCTGCATCTCTGATCAGTCTTCTCCTTGTTAGAGATGAAAGTTTAGAGGGACGGATGGGTCTTAGTAGATTTGCAGTGGTCTGATACTCCTTCCATTTCAAAATGATCGCTTGCACAGTGCTCCTTGGGATGTTTAAAATTTGGGAAACATTTCTGTATCCAAATCCGGCTTTAAACTTCTCCACAACAGTATCACGAACCTGCCTGGTGTGTTCCTTAGTCTTCATGATGCTCTCTGTGCTTTAAACAGAACCCTGAGACTATCAACAGAGCAGGTGCATTTAGATGGGACCTGTTTACAACACAGGTGGATTATATTTTATAATCACATCATTTAGGACAACCAGAGATCCTCACTGAACTTCTGGAGTGAGTTTGCTGCACTAAAAGTAAAGGAGTCGAATAATATTGCACGCCCCACTTGTCAGTTTTTTATTTTTTACAAAAGTTTAAAATATCCAATAAATTCCATTCCTTTTCACAATTGTGATCCACTTGTTGTTGATTCTTCACAAAAAAAATCTAAATTTTTATATCTTTATATTTGAAGCCTGAAATGTGGTAAAAGGTTGAAAAGTTCAAGGGGGCGAATACTTTTGCAAGGCACTGTATAAGACTATATTGGCATATCCTATCAATATACCACCAAACCCTACACCCCTTTAAGTGTATGAAAAAATCATTATTGTATGTTTTTGGTGGTTCTATAGGAGATCTTTCAGCTTAAAGCTTTTGTTCATTATTTAAAAAAAAAAATGCTGGTCAGGAAGGTTTTGAAATGGGAAAAAAACTCATCTGTGAAGCCATCACTGCTACTGGTGCTTCCTGTAATGATGTTTTATTCATCAGTCACTTGATGTACAGTTGATCACTGCCAACAGTGATCTCTGCCAGCATAACTGACAAAGACAGTGACTGGGTGAATTGTCACATGATGGTTATATTTGCCTTAAAATGTAAGCATGTGTGTCTAAGGATTAGCTCTATTGCTAACTAATATATAACATGTATAGCAGTTAGGCATATTTCCCCTTTGGTGAAGATGTTAACATAGCTGGTATGATGTTTCCCACACAGTGCATACACACACACAAGAAGGGATCCTGCTCTTCTATATAATACTATCAGAAATAGAAGCAGCAGCATAGAGGATGTTATAGAGCAGGACTGGGCTGTGTAAGCTGTGAATCAAGCCCTGGGGTGAGATACAACACTTACTGAAGTCTCATTTGGAAGCCAACTCATCCTTACCTCCTCTTTCCATAGAGTTCTATGGACACCTGTTACCTGATCCCCAGTAGGCTGACCATCCACCTTTTTTGGGCAGAGCCTAAGTAGAGAAATATTTTTTTTATCTAATAGGTTTGTTGAGAGGGTATTGTCCGTTTAAGGAATGAAAACACACTTGATGCTTATTGGTATCTAGAGATGGGCGAATTTCTCAAAAATTCGATTTGGTGACTTCGCCGAAATTTTCAACAAAATTTGTTTTGGTCTGAATTTCTTCGGGACGAATTGCGTTAAAAAATAGCTATTTCCAGGCTGCACAGAGCCTACAGAGTGCTGTAGAACGTTGTGCCATGCTTAAATATGCAGAGGGAGCTTGGTTTGGTCTTCATACAATGTTGTGTTTTAGTATGACACGCACATGACTGCCGCCGCTCTTAGAATCGCTTCACTATAAAATTCCCTGGGCACTTAAGAGGGCAAAACTGACCAAAAAACTGAAGCGGGAATGTTGCCTGATAAAGTCATGCCAGAGAAAGCTGGAAAAAAAAAAGCTGAGAGCTCAGGTGGCAACATTAGTGACAGAGTGTGGAGGTGACAGCGCTAGCCACAGCAGCATGAGGTCAGACAGTGGCATAATGACATTCTGGAGGTTGCAAAAACAGGAATAGGTCACAGAGTGGCACATTGACACAGTGTGGAGGTCACGGCAGCAGCCAAAGCAGCTGCATGAGGTCAGACAGCGGCACAATGACACAGTGTGTAGGTCACGGCAGCAGCCACAGCAGCTGCATGAGGTCAGAGAGTGGCACAATGACACAGTGGGTAGGTCAATCAAGCAGCCACAGCAGCAGCATGAGGTCAGACAGTGGAACAATGACAGAGTGTGTAGGACACGGACGCAGCCACAGCAGCAGCATGAGGTCAGACAGTGGCACAATGACAGAGTGTGTAGGTCACGGCATCAGCCACAGCAGCAGCATGAGGTCAGACAGTGGCACAATGACACAGTGTGTAGGTCACGGCAGCAGCCACAGCAGCAGCATGAGGTCAGACAGTGGCACAATGACACAGTGTGTAGGTCACGGAAGCAGCCACAGCAGCAGCATGAGGTCAGACAGTGGAACAATGACACAGTGTGTAGGTCACGGCAGCAGCCACAGCAGCAGCATGAGGTCAGACAGTGGAACAATGACACAGTGTGTAGGTCACGGCAGCAGCCACAGCAGCAGCATGAGGTCAGACAGTGGCACAATGACACAGTGTGTAGGTCACGGAAGCAGCCACAGCAGCAGCATGAGGTCAGACAGTGGCACAATGACATTCTGGAGGTGGCAAAAACAGGAGTAGGCCACAGAGTGGGACAATGACACAGTGTGGAGACCACGGCAGCAGCCACAGCAGCAGCATGAGGTCAGACAGTGGCACAATGACACAGTGTGTAGGTCACGGAAGCAGCCACAGCAGCAGCATGAGGTCAGACAGTGGCACAAATACACAGTGTGTAGGTCAGGGTAGCAGCAGCATGAGGTCAGGCAGTGGCACAATGACATTCTGGAGGTGGCAAAAACAGGAGTAGGCCACAGAGTGGGACAATGACACAGTGTGTAGGTCACAGCAGCAGCCACAGCAGCAGCATAAGGTCAGACAGTGGCACAATGACACAGTGTGGAGGTCACGGCAGCAGCCACAGCAGCAGCATGAGGTAAGACAGTGGCACAATGACAGAGTGTGGAGGTCACGGCAGCAGCCACAGCAGCAGCATGAGGTCAATCAGTGGCACAATGACATTCTGGAGGTGGCAAAAACAGGAGTAGGCCACAGAGTGGGACAATGACACAGTGTGTAGGTCACGGCAGCAGCCACAGCAGCAGCATGAGGTCAGACAGTGGCACAATCACATTCTGGAGGTGGCAAAAACAGGAGTAGGCCACAGAGAGGCACAATGACAAAGTGTGGAGGTCACGGCAGCAGCGACAGCTGCTTCATGAGGTCAGAAAGTTTCACTTTGTCATTCTGGAGATGGCAAAAACAGGAGTAGGCCACAGAGTGGGACAATGACACAGTGTGGAGGTCACGGCAGCAGCCACAGCAGCAGCATGAGGTCAGGCAGTGGCACAATGACATGCTGAGATGGCAAAAACAGGAGTAGGCCACAGAGTGGGACAATGACACAGTGTGTAGGTCACGGCAGCAGCCACAGCAGAACCATTATAGAAGCCAGTGGCACACTGACACAGTGTTTCGGTGACTGAAGCAGCAACAGCAGCAGCATGAGGTCAGACAGTGGCACAATGACACAGTGTGGAGGTCACGGCAGCAGCCACAGCAGCAGCATGAGGTCAGACAGTGGCACAATGACAGAGTGTGGAGGTGGGTGGCAATACCAGTCCCTGGTAAAGATGGTTGGTGGCAGATGGAGAAACTGTCAGCAGATGTGTGGCATCAGGCGGGTGGCGGCATCAGAATAGTGGCTGAGGCAGGTAGTTTGAACCCAGACTCATTTCTCACAGTTTGGGTGAGGCATCATGGCTGATATAGTCTGATGCCTAAGGCATTGGTGTGTGGAAATCCTGCCGATCCACGCCTGATTCATCTTGACAAAGGTCAGTCGTTTTCCCCATTTTCCCGTGGACAAGCGGGTTCTCCTTTGGGTAACCATGGCCCCCGCCGCACTGAACACCCGCTCTGATGCCATACTACTGGCCGGGCAGGACAGCTTCTCCACTGCAAACTCGGCAAGTTGCGGCCACATATCCAGTTTGGCTGCCCAGTAGTCCAGCGGATCTTCTAACTGTGGTGGCAGAGTGCTGTCCAAGTAGGCCACCACCTGTTGGTTCAGGGACTGCTACAGGGCCTGCTGCTGCTGCTGGCGACTACCCTCCTCACTAGGCGGGTGAAGGAAGCTGGTCATCAGTGACTCCAGACTTAGGTTACTGCTGTGGAGCTGGTACTGCTCCTACCCCCCCACCTTCCCCCAGCAGCCGTGGTAGTAGTACGTGAGCTTTGAGGAACCCCCCGGTCAGACCTGTCAGAGGAGGGACGATGCCGCACATAGGCCAGCTGATTACGGAGGATTTCCCTACAGTATTTGAGTTTGTCTTCCCTCTCAATAGCTGGGAAAAAGGCTCCCATTTTGGACCGGTAGCGAGGGTCCAATAGGATGGAGAGCCAGAAGTCATCCCTCTGCCGGATGCTGACAAATTTGGCTGTCACTAGCCAGGCAAATAACATTCTGAGGGCCATCTGCACAAGGACTCCGAGGGGCTCCCTGCCTCCATTTCCACTGTATACTGCCACGGGGCTTGGGGGTCATCTGCCTCGTCTTCCTCATCTCCATCCACCTCCTCCAGCTGCTCCTCCTCTCTTGTCACCTGGGTAGAAAATCCACTCATTTCACCAGACAATGCTTCTGCTCCAATGTCCTCCTCCTCCATTTCAGTCCCCACCAGACTTATGTGGCCATGAGATGTAGTCGCCACGTCTCCAGTCTCCTGCCCAGACAGATTTTTCAGCATCTTTTCCAGGACATGAAGCAGTGGAATGACGATATTCATCCCATAGTCCTGGCGACTGACAAATAACGTCGCCTCCTCGAATGGCCTCAACAAACGGCAGGTGTCACGCATGAGCTGCCACTGGTTGACATAAAAGTTACACAGGGGAGTACTTCTGTCTGCCTGGATCATCAAAAAATCGTTAATGGCCTTTCTCAGTTCATACAGTCGGTCCAACATGTACAGGCTGGAATTCCAACGGGTGGAAACATCGCATATTAGAGTGTGCTGGGGGAGGCCGTTCTGCCGCTGAAACTCGCAGAGGGTGTTCCTGGCTCTGTACGAATGGATAAAGTGCATGCACAGTTTCCTGGCCATTTTCATAATGTTCTGAAGATCGGTGGAAGACTTCAGGAACCTTTTCACAACCAGATTGAACACGTGCGCCATGCAGGGTGCATGCACCATCCCTCCTCAGTGCAGCGCGGACACCATGTTCCTCCCATTGTCCGTCACCATGGTTTCGATTTGCAGTTGGCGCGGAGAAAGCCACACATCGATTTCTTGTTGCATGACACGGAGCAGTTCCTCCCCTGTGTGACTTCGCTCGCCTAGGCAAGCCAGATGTAGAACTGCTTGACACAGCTGTGCCCTACACATGTGGAAATAAATGGAGCAGTACTTGTGAGGCTGAGATGGTGTTGGTGGTGGGGGAGGAGGAGGAAGACATTGGCGCAGAGCAGCAGTTTGACAACGTGGAGAAGAAAGCGGCGTCTCCTGTCCAAATTGTTGGTGTGCCTGGGCCGGAAGCACATTCACCCACTGGCCGTAAAGGACATGTACTGGCCCTGACCGTAGTTACAGCTCCAGACATCCGCGCTGCCGGCAACTTGAACAACCGATAAGTTTAAAAGGGACAGTCCACCTTCTGTTCTACATATTTAAATGAAGTCTGGTACTTCCTTTTTTGAAAAGAGATTACGGTTTTGGAACTCTCCATCTCGCTCGGCACAAGCCATTAGTTTCTTTTAAAGGTCCAGAGTCCACCATTGGAAAGGGGAGGGACTCAGAAACCAACAACTTGGACAGGAGCACAGGTCACTGCTGCACCCTTAAGAGGGTTGGACGCATACTGTTGTCTCTTTGCAATCGCCTCGCTGACGACTGCGTTGCCATAGAAAGCGAGGAGCGGGAGAAACTGGACCGGGAGATGATGTTAAAGAGAAACAGCTCCCTTCTGCAGAGGTGGTGGAAGCCTTGCCCAGGCTGCAAGGGCATGTGTGCCATTTGGGCGCTGCTGCTGCTGTTGCTGCGGGGGGCAGAAGGGAAACCACCATCTGAAGCCACGTTTTCTCCCAGGCCACCGGATGGGTGACGCTGAAATGTGTTGACGCAGGGCCGTGGTGCCAATGTTAGCTCCCTGGCCATGCTTCACTTTCTGCTTACAGATTCTACATATACCCATTTTCGGCCCTCCGGTGTCTTAGCAAAGAACGCCACACTGCCGATATCGGATTTTTACCGCCACGCTCCGCACTGAGTGACTACTGCCGCCACTGCCTCGCGAGAACCTGAGCCGTTACTTTCTTGGACCTGCGAAGCGGGTTTTTTTACCCCGTGCCGCTTGGCTCCCGACCTCACACTGCTGCTATCCTGCTACTCACGCCACACGAACCACTTGCTCTGCGCCGCTGCCTGACGCCCCAAGCTGACGCTCTTTTCTCCTGAACGATGGAAGCCCTTGCCTCCACCCGGCTCCCAAGTGCGGTCGGCACATAAACATATATTTGTGTTTCATCGTCCCTTGCTCCTTTCATCACCGGTCCTTTGGTATCAGAGCTGACCCCTCACAAAAATGACCTCCCATGCCACTCTCAACATCTATACTTTGCCCCCTACTGCAAGAAGCAGGGGAATATTGGCCTCATTCTTCGCTCCCAAAGTAGCGCTGACTGCCCTCCCAAATTGTTCATCCTCGCTATATAGTGGCGCTGAGCCCAGCCCCACTATTAGATCTCTGGCTGAAGGAACCGGGATGGGACAGAGGCGGGCTGAGGACAGGTGAGGGCCGCTGACCCGCTCCCGGGCCATGCCAACTAAGGGTTGTAGTAGTGAAGCATAGCCATGTTTTTTCAAGCCGCCCACTTCCGGTAAAGTGACAGGTGCCACGCCCCCAGGCCCAGACGTCAACCCTCCCCTTCCGGTAAAGTGATAGGCGGCCCCTCCCCTTGGTTGTCATAGTAACTTGAGAGTTCCCAGCCCCTATTCGTACAATACAAACTGTCCCTTTGATGAATAACTTAAATATCAAAAAGTTTTATTAAGTTCCCCAGCCTTTAAATTTCAGGCAATACGTAGTGTAAAACTCACTTAAATAGCAAAAAGTCCGTATTGACAGAGAGTGCGGGGCTGTTTAGCCCCCGCAGCAGCAGCATGTGTGTGTGTGTGTGAGATCAGACACTGCATTGTCTGTGTATCTATTCCGCACATAATAATGTCCCATGCAATTCAGTGTGATGTCAGGTTAGAGATTGGAAATATTCATATAAATTCAGACCTAAAATGCTGTAAAGTTTAAAAAGCTTTATTGAACATGATTTAATTGATACCATTGAACATTTTATTTACAATTTATTTAGCGACAGGTGCTGGAAAAGTAGACAATAACGACAGCTGTTAGGTCTGTGTACAGTTATAACTTTTAAAAACACAGAGGACAGGTGTGATTAAGCGGAGGTGGTCGTGGTATGTTAAGTTTCATTCATTAACACCAACTGTTGAAAAGGGGGTTCTGTGAAGAGTTGTAACTTTAAAACACAGCGGTCAGGTGTTATTAAGAGAGGTCATGTGGGGGTATGGGAAGATAAGTAGTGTTGAGCGATTGCGTAGGCTATTGAGATCGATCGATAGTCGATAGTCGGCCGCTATCGATAAGGTTTTTCGATAGTGAGCATCGATTATGCGCGATTACAATTAAAGACTATGGGGAGCAACAACACCTCATTATTACACCCAAACAAGGCTGGGGAAGCTAAAAATAAACATCCACAACAGTCAAATGGATACATGCTACATCTTGGGCAACACACTTGGGTTTATAAAAGTCACAGAAAAAATGTCACAGACCATTTACTATCCCTGTCTTGTACCACAGCCTACCCTTAAACTGCATCACCCAAACAAATAAAAAGTGCCAGAAGGCAGTATGAATTTGAACCATCATGTTACTTGAACTGGACATTGAATATCCCTGTCCTGGAACGCAGCATGAGCCCCAAACCTGCATGACCCCCACATTTAAAAAGTGCTGGAAAATGGAGTCTTTCAACCACCATTTTAGTTTAACTGGACATTGACTATACCTGTCCTGGGCCACAGCAACATCCCCAAACCAGCAAGACCCCAACATTAAAAAGTGCCGGAAAAAGGAGTCTTTCAACCACCATTTTAGTTTCACTGGCATTGACTATACCTGTCCTGGGCCACAGCATGAGCCCCAAACCTGCATGACCCCCACATTTAAAAAGTGCCGGAAAAAGGAGTCTTTCAACCACCATTTTAGTTGAACTGGACATTGACTATACCTGTCCTGGGCCACAGCATGACCCCCAAACCTGCATGACCCCCACATTTAAAAAGTGCCGGAAAAAGGAGTCTTTCAACCACCATTTTAGTTTCACTGGACATTGACTATACCTGTCCTGGGCCACAGCATGAGCCCCAAACCTGCATGACCCCCACATTTAAAAAGTGCCGGAAAAAGGAGTCTTTCAACCACCATTTTAGTTTCACTGGAAATTGCCTCTACCTGCCATGGGCATCATCCAGTTCCCCATACCTGCATGACCCCCACATTTAAAAAGTGCCGGAAAAAGGAGTCTTTCAACCCCCAATTAAGTTAAACTGTCCCTACACTATACCTGTCCTGGGCCACAGCATGAGCCCCAAACCTGCATGACCCCCACATTTAAAAAGTGCCGGAAAAAGGAGTCCTTTCAACCACCATTTAGTTGAACTGGACAATTGACTATACCTGTCCTGGGCCACGCATGACCCCCAAAACCCTGCATGACCCCCACATTTAAAAAGTGGCCGGAAAAAGGAGTCTTTCAACCACCATTTTAGTTTCACTGGACATTGACTATACCTGTCCTGGGCCACAGCATGACCCAGGGCCGGAGTTACAGTGGGTGCGGTGAAAGCCCAGGCTGGCGTCCGTCATCTATTAACACGCAGGTTAAAATGCCCTGAAGACGCAGCAAACGAAAACTGTCGTGCTGAACAGAGTGCGGAAGCGGAAGTGTGAGAACTCCAGCCTTCCGCTGTACACGGGCAATACGGGGGTAGCGCTTGCGCGTCCGTATGAGTGTGGCCCCAATTGAGCTTCATTTTGGAAATACTGGTGGTTAACGCTCCTTTTTACACCCAGGTTGCCCTTTATCTGCATTCTTTTTCTCATTTTACTCAACGTGCTGGAGGAAAGGGTCTCTGTACTTTGTTCTCTGTCCGTGCTCCATACTCCATGTCCTCTGAATAACCTACATCTGGTCACGTTTTCCTGTACCTCCCTTGTAAATTCAGGGGAATTTTTTTTAACAGCTATTTTGTACATGCAAGTTTTTTAGTACTTTAAATTCTAGAAAACACATTTTTAAAATAGGATGGAATCCCACCATGTCTTTGTTTCTCTTTTTTTCATTGTATTAAAGGGGTTTGTCTCAATACAGGATTGATAGCTATGTTAAAGATCTTGCAAAAACAAGTAAATTTTGCAATATGTGTCCATTAACAGTGTCCTACCTATTCCTTTCTGAAAAGCACCATCACCCTTGAGCCACTCTTGACAATTGTGAAGAACAAATGTCTGTTAGAAACAACATTTTTTTTGAATAGGACTGTAGTATAGCTGCATGTCCCCACAAAATGCCCCCCAAAAAATTCAAAGCATGACCCCTTTAGCCACTTTGGTCAATTGTGAAGAACAAATGTCTGTTAGAAACAACATTTTTTTTGAATAGGACCGTAGGGATAGCTGCATGTCACAGCAAAATGCCCCCCAAAAAATTTTAAACATGACCCTTGAGCCACTTTTGGGCAATTGTGAAGAACAAATGTCTGTTAAAAACAACATTTTTTATAATAGGAAACCCGTAGTATTGCTGCATTTCAAAGCAGCATGACCCAAAAAATTTTAAAAAATACTTCTCACCCTGTTAAAAATTGTGAGGGAGAAATGCCACTTAGAAGCCACATTTTCTTTACAAAGGACCATGATTATTGCTGTATCTCACAGCCCACATGACCCCAAAAAATTATAAATATGAAATCTCACCCACATTAAAAATTGTGAGGGAGAAATGCCACTTAGAACCACATTCTGTTCCAAAGGACCAATGATTATTGCTGTATCTCACAGCAACATGACCTCAAAACCATTGACAATGCGAAAACTTTTTAAGATAAAGTGATAAATGGAATACGGGTTGTCAATGAAACCTTCTGTCTTTACAGTCTCCTCACAGCAAAACCACAAAATGAACTGTTGGAAAAGAGAATAAAAATTGCAGTAAGAAATGATCATTTTAAAAAAACGTTTTCAAGAGGGCCATTTCTGTTTGAAAAGGAATGTGAAGTAGACTGGCAACTAATCGGTGACCTCGGCAATTGGGGCCACAACATCATCAGAGATCCATGCCTGATTCTTCTTGATGAAAGTCAAACGATCCACATTATCTTGTGGAAAGCCGGATGCGTTGTCTGTAATGACTCCCCAGCTGTGCTGAAGGTCCCTCAATAAAGACCTGGCTGCTGGGCAGGACAACACCTCTATGGCGTGACGAGCCACCGGGCCATTCGTCCATTTTTGGGTACCCAGAAGTCTATTGGGTTTCCGGGAAAACATGCAAAAAAAACGGTGTTGAGACACAGATAGTCGTGCACCATGATCTTAAGCTGATCTCTGTGTGTTGGATGTGTGCCCTGCATTGCATGCGATGGTGAGGAGGTAAACACACATTGCCCGAGGTCACCCATAAGGCTTCTGCCACCTTGCCTGCCTGCGCCGCTACGCCTACATGGCACTCTACTGCTGTCACATCGCTGATGTTGTTCCAACCGTGACATTGGGAACGTGAAGCAACGAAACAGATGTCTCCAGTTTATCAATCAGCCAAGGTCCCATTTCCTGCATTTTACTCTCTATTTGGTGGGTGGAAGGAAAGTGCTGATTTTTGTTTTGTACCGGGGATCCAGGGGGGTGGCCACCCATAAAATGTTGTTCATTTTGATGGCCTTAATGCGAGGATCATGTTGGAGGGGAAAAGGAGCATCCAAGCACTCATCTGAGAGAAGGAGCCTTTATTTCCCAAGCCTCTGGGTCCCAGGGGCACTAGCAAACTGATCATTCCTCATCTTCCTCCTCCGCCTGAAATTCGCGCCAACCTCTTTCCAAGGCAGGGACGTCGGTAACATCTGTGTCTAGGAATACCTCCTCCTCCTCCTCCTCCTCCACTGCCTCCGGCACAGCTTCAACACAGCCCTGACTTGCCTGAGATGATGCACCCTGAGAGCTGATGCGCCACCTTGCACTAGCTCGGACCCCCGAAAACCCCTGCCTAATGAAGACCGATGAAATTGTGAAACTGTCGGGCCTTTTGGGGTTTTACGGAGAGAAAGGCTCCATGTCCTCATCTGTGTCCGTCTCCTCCTCGTCGCTGGCGGGACCTGTTGTTTTCAGAGTGTCCAACGATCGTTCCAGAACTAAGATCACCACAATGCTCATGCTGACAAGGGCATTGTCCGCACTGACCACTTTGGTGGCTTTTTCAAAACTGGCAAAATGGTGCAGAGCTCTTTCAAACCCGCCTCCACTCTCCGGTGGTTTTAACACCCCGAGGTCCGTACCGCTGCTTGTCAACCAATGTTCACTTCGTACTGCGTAATGGCCCTTGCGCTGCTGCCACAATCGCTTGAGCATGTGGAGGGGAATTCCACGTGGGTTTCCACGTCAACAATGAACGTTTGACGGGGGGGCCGAGCTGACGCTGCAACATAGCCAGGGAGGGCGAGCAGGGTGCAACTGCGGAAGTGCGAACTCAGACCTCGAGCCTTCCTCAGCAGGCAGTCAACCCGGTTTGTCTCTTTAGAAATTTCTGGACGACCCAAAGGTCATGACATGTCCAGGCAAGGGATGTTGCTCCAGCCTACCGATCTTAAGGGCGTCCAGCAGATTTCGCCCGGGATCGCACACCCCTTGCCTGGCACAAGTTCTTGTCACCCAGCCAGCACTCGTCCTCGTTGCGGAGAGCCATCCACAGCTCCGACCTGTTTTGTGGACGGGCCTCCAAGGGAGATTAATTTCAACACGGCCTGGTTCTCTGGCACGTGATGCCACCCCGAGGGCCTTGGGAGAAAGAGCCCTGCACCATTTCCCCGCGGTTTTGAAGAGCGTGCGCCAAGCCTGAGAGCCACCGTCACCCCCAGAGACATCCACCCAGCTCACCCAGTGAGCTGTCACAGAGATTAGTGGCCCTTTGGACGTGCTTACTAGTCCATGTTTCGGTGGTCAGATGGACTTTCCCGGCCACAGATGCAGACAACGCCTTGAAAATTTTAGATGACACTGGCTGGCCAGGACAGGGACGGCTTTTCTGGCAAAGAAATGCCTGCTCGGCATCTGGTATTGGGGGCAGGCAAGGGCCATGACGTTTGGCGGAACCCATCTGTTTTCCACCAACGGGAAAAAACAAAAATTTCCAAGGCCAAAAGCCTGGCAATGCCGACGTTCAGGCTTTTGGCTTTTGGGATGGTTTGGGTTAAAGTGTTTCTTCTGCCCCAAACCTGGGAAAACAGAAGGCTGGCTGCTAGACTGGCCACTGTACGGCGTGCAGGTCGTCAAACTGGTGGAAGAGAAGGGGTAGGATGGGTCTCTGGGGCTGGCGGTGGACTCGGCGACGGTGGAGGCTGAAGCGGAGGCTGATTCCCTATCATGACTCTGAGAGACATGGGCAGCTGAGGAACGCTTGGTGGTGGCGGAGGAGGAGGAGGCGGAACAAAGGGGTGTTACAGTGGTTGGAGACCCGGGGTCGGTCTGGCCTTTTTTGGCCAAGTGTTTGCCTCCATTTCAACTCATGCATTCGCTTGCATGTGATTTGACATGTTGTGGTGGTTAAACACCTAAGATTCTTGCCTCTACTTAATTTGTTTACGGGAAAGGCGGCAATGACATCGCTGGTTAATCAGAGGCTTGCTCAAAGAAGGCCCCGGGTTGAGAGTCCTGGGCCTTTTTGAACGGCGATAAGCGAGAGCGGGTTTGCGCTGACGGGTGGTGGAATCTTTTAGGATGACAGGCCTGACGGTCCCCGCAATTGACCCATCCCTGGGATGCGTGTTGTCGCCAGCACTGGAAGGAGCACCTTCTCTCCCTACCTCTACCTCCATGTCGAACCCCCCCTCTTTGCTCCTTTCCACCTGCATTTCGCTCCATGTTTAGGAAGATAAAATTTGAGAAAGGGAAGGAAGAGTTTTGGAACGCTTCTTATTAAAAGACGGCAATTCACAGCTATTCTCAAATCCCTCAAATCAAAACAAAATTGCTGTATTGAAATTTCACTGCAAGGTGGCTCTATCAACAATCTGGACTGGGCAAAAGTGCAAAAAAACATGTATCGAAATGTATATGGATAATAAGGGATTTTTGGGGACCAATCAATTCACCTGTTGTGACTACACAATTGCTGGATTCAAATTTAACTGCAAGTGGCTCTATCAACAAATCTGGACTGGCAAAAGTGCAAAAAAAAATGTAATCTGAAATATATAAAGATAAAAAGAGGTATTTTTGGCACCAATCAATTCACCTGTGGTGACTACACAATTTCTGGATTCAAATTTAACTGCAAGGTGGCTCTATCAACAAAACTTGACATGGCAAAAGTGCCAAAAAACACGTATCTGAAATGTATAAAGGGTAATAAAAGGTATTTTTTGGCACCTATCAACCAGTGGTAAATACAAAATTGCTGGATTCCCAAAATTTAACTGCAAGGAAACCCCTATCAACAAATCGGAAATGGGCAAAAGTGCAAAAAACACGTATCTAAATGTATACGGAAAATAAAAGGTATTTTTTTGGGAACTATCAACCAGTGGTGACTACAAAATTGCTGGATTTAAATTAAACTTCAAGGTCCCTCTATCAACAAAGAAGAACTGGCAAAATTGAAAAAGAACACCTATCTGAAATGTATAAATGATATCAAAGTGGGGTTTTGCACCTAACAAATAGACCTGCAGTTATTAGAAAAGATCTGTTTTCCTAATATAAGTTCAGGCTGCCCAATATCCAAGAATTTTTTTCAACAGTAAACTGTTAATAATAAAGCTATTGCAATGCAATGTCTCAATACATATCCAGTTTTTCTTTAAAGAGCTTGTATGTTTCGCCCCGTGCCCCCCACCCTCCCTGTTCCCCCCCCGTGACTTTTAAAATTCTCAGCCTAACTACCTAAAATCTGCAAATCTCTGATCTAAACTGAGTTCTAAGGATCACAGCTAAAAGTAAGCTGTCTCTGTGAACAAATAGAATAATTTCGCTGAGCGTTTACACAGAGGCAAGTGCAAACGTCCTCCTGCTTTGGATACTGACACACACTGATCCCTGAACAGGAATGGGTGTTCTATGTAAAATGAGGTCAAAGTGATTTTCCAGCCAATCGCAACCATACACATCCCTCCATGACGTCGCACACACATTTTCACCCTGCTCTATTCTGTAAGCTGATTTGCTGGCCCCCAAAATGACAGGAAGCGCCGAAAATAGCGCGATATTAATAGATTATGCACAGATTTTAACCTAAATTATCGCGTGATCTAAAAAATCTGATCAACGTAAATACCGTGCCGATTTCAATTTTGTCGATAATAATCGCTCAACACTAATCAGGATTTCTTTCTGAAAAATGTTTCATTACTAACGGCACTAGACAGGGTGTCCCCTGTCACCTCTAATATGTGATCTCTGCGCTGAGCCTCTGGCTGAACATATTAGGAAAACTAAAAACATCAGCGGTATAACGATTAACAAGGAGACTCATAAAGTCAGTCTCTACGCAGATGACATATTGATAATGACCCAGCAGCCTGAAACTTCTATCCCTTCACACATTGACCTTCTTAATATGTATGCCTCTTTCTCTTATTACAAATTGAACATAACCAAATCCATTATTTTACCAATGCACTGTAATCCCTTATTGAAAACTCAACTTCTAAAGTTAGACTTCATATGGGCAGAACAGTCTGTTCCGTATCTAGGAATTAAAATATATCCTGATTTGCAAGATACTAAACATAAGAATCTAGAGTCCATTGCTTCTTTTATAACTAATGAAACTAATAGACCTACCCAACTTCCAATATCATGCCTAGCACGCATAAATCTGACTAAAATGTTACTTTTACCCAGATTTCTATACGTAGCAAGGTCCTTACCATTCCAATTTCCTAAACCTTTGTTGACCAATCTTCAAAATCTCCTGTTGAAATTCATATAGCGATCAAAAAAGCCAAGATTTCAAAGACAATATTTATATAGGAGAGGTTCTGAGGGAGGTTTATCGGTTCCTAATCTATTATAATATAACCTAGTCCATTCTGGAGCCCATGTTCTACTTCTGGAACTCTCCTGAAACGCATCATTGGTCAACAATTGAAAACACTTTGATTCCAAAAGGCTCATTTAAGGATTGTTTAATTGCTATGTTATATGGAGACCCCCCTAAAACATACAAATTACTATCTCTAATACACGCGGCAGAAGTATGGTATAAACATGTCGCCTGCAAACAAATAGTAGCAATTGATAAACGTCATTGCCCTCTTTCAGCCTTACAAATTATCTTACCCGATGCTCCAATTACACAATGGATCCATCGTGGAATCCAAGAGGTGGGAGATATACTCTATAAGGGCCGCTTTAGACAATTTGAGGACCTGGTACAAAAATACTGGATCCCAAGACATCAATTTTTTGTAGATCTTCAACTACGGCACCTTATCCAGACCCAATGTCAACCACTCACAGCTCAGGACTCCTCACCCCTACACAACTTCCTCTGGCAAAAAGGTAGCAATAAAAAAGTTTTGTTGATTGCTTATAAATCACTATTCGAAACAGATATAGAGACTAAGCCAAAGTATGCTGTGAAATGGGAGAAGGAACTTTCTCACTCATACCCAGCAACAGACTGGTTACAAGCAGCAAACATAGTTTCCAAACACTCAAGATGTGCTAACCACGTAGAAATCTCTAGGAAAATAAACCTTCGATGGTACTTGACTCCGAGCAGAATTTCCCACTGTCATTGTTGGGTCAGTTACCTCTAAATCTCAGTAATGAGCCAATCTGTTCTTCATTGTTTAACACAACCTTCATTCACTGGTTTTACCTCATCGTCCTCCTAGTCATGGTCAAAAATGTCATCATCATCATTGTGAGAATCCGTCCAAACTGAAGCAAAGACATCCCAAATGTCAACTCATGCACTGACCCCTTTGGTTAATCCATGTTCTGAGGAGCTCTTTGATGACACTATGCGGTCGGGGTCAGAAGGCATTTCAAAAGATCAAGAGGCCAAAGAGGATGATTTTGTCTGCTCCGATGCCCAATGACTGATGCCGTCAGAGGAGAAGGAAGCTGGTCAGTCGGCACAAATCCCCAGCGGTCAGCAACGCCTTGCAGTACCTGTGGCTTCTAGCCCTCAGCTTCAGGATGTAGACTGTAAGGACGAGGAAGTCACCTGTGATTATGATGATGTGATAATGACATTATAGTTTCATAGTTTGTAAGACCGAAAATAGACAAGACGTCCATCCAGTTCAGCCTGTTGTGCTAAGGTGTTTATCCAGAGGAAGGCAAAAAAAAAAACAATGAGGTAGAAGCCAATTGTCCTCATTTTAGGGAAAAATTCCTTCCCGACTCCAATCTGGCAATCAGAAAAATCCCTGGATCAATGACCCCTCTTCAGAATCCTGGTCACTATAACTTGTTATATTATTACGCTCCAGAAATGCATCCAAACCCTTTTTGAACTCGGTTATTGAATTCACCATGACAAGTCCCTCTGGCAGAGAATTCCATAGTCTCACTGCTCTTACAGTAAAGAATCCCTTTCTATGTTTATGTAGAAACTTTCGTTCCTCAAGACGTAAAGGGTGCCCCCTTGTTCTAGATACAGTCCTGGGTATAAATAAATCTTGGGAGAGATCTCTATATTGACCTTTGATGTATTTAAACATATTTATTATGTCCCCCCGAAGCCTTCTTTTCTCTAAACTAAATAACCCTAATCTTGCCAATCTTTCTGTGTACTGTAGTCCACCCAGTCCTTTTATTATTTTTGTTGCCCGCCTTTGTACCTGTTCAAGCTCTACAATGTCTTTCCTGTGCACTGGTGCCCAAAACTGTACACAATATTCCATGTGTGGTCTAACCAGTGACTTGTATAATGGGAGAATAATGCTCTCATCATGTGCCTCTATGCCCCTTTTAATGCACACCATGATCCTATTTGCCTTGGCAGCTGATGTATGACAATGGCTGCTACAATTAAGTTTACTGTCCACCAGGATTCCCAAGTCCTTCTCCATGTCACTTTTACCCAGCCTTTTTCCATTTAACATGTAGTCATGTAATGGATTTCTCTTCCCCATGTGCATAACCTTGCATTTATCTGTATTAAACCTCATCTGCCATTTCCCTGCCCAGGCCTCCAACTTATCCAGATCCCTTTTTAATAACACATTATCCTCTACTTTTTTGATTAATTTACAGAGTTTAGTATCGTCTGCAAAGATCGATATTCTACTGTGTAATCCCTGCGTAAGATCATTAATGAAAATGTTAAAGAGGATAGGGCCCAATACTGACCCTTGTGGTACCCCACTAGTAACAGTGATCCAGTCTGAGTATGTACCGTTAATTACTACCCTTTGTTTTCTGTTTAGCCTTCCTAAAATTCAGTGTTTTTGTGGCTCCTTGACAAAAAACTTTCTTGAAGGATAAACGGAAATTTATTATATTATGGTTACTATTCCCTAGGTGCCCCTCAACCTGAAGCTTTGTTACTCTGGCAGTTCTATTAGTCAATATTAAGTCTAGAAGGGCCTTTCCTCTAGTCGGTTCTTGCACTATTTGGCAAAGGTAATTATCATTAGTTATTGACAAAAACCTGTTTCCTTTGTGAGAGCTACAGGTTTCAGATTCCCAATTGATGTCTGGATAGTTAAAGTCGCAGGTCCAACGTGGTCTTTTCAGTAGAATTTGCTTGCGACCGCGACAGCAGTGGACGAGAAGGAAGATAATGGGATAGTGTCGGTATGGGTGAAGCCTCAGAAAAGGAAAGCGCGGTCGAACAAGTCCACTGAGATAAGTCCACCAGCCATGATCAGTGGTAGCAGCAGAAACATCGCTACTAGCTTATCGCCGTCAAAAAAGTCCAGGACCTGTGAAGCCTTTTTCGATCAAGCCTTAGATTCGCCCAGTGACGTCATATGCCGTATTTGCCGTCAACGCATCAATAGAGGTAGGAATCTAAAGTGGTTAACCACCACGAACATGACTAGTCACATGCAGTGAAAGCATGAATTGAAATGGAGGGATCACTTGGCGAAAAAAGGCCACACCAGTCCTGGGCTTCCAATCACTGTCACACCCTCCTTCTCCACCATTTCAAAGATCAAGCGTTCCTCTGCTGCCCATGTCCCGCAAGGATCAGCCCAAGTGGCACACACCATCGCCCGAGTACCCCCAGCACCACCAGAGACACAGCCTACCCCTTCTCCTTACCGTCTTACAGTGGCCAGTCTAGCAGCCAGCCATCCGTGTACCAGGTATGGAAGCAGAAGAAACACATTAACCCAAACCATTCCAAAGCCAAAAGCCTGAATGTCAACATTGCCAGGCTTTTGGCCTTGGAAATGTTGCCTTCCCGCCTGGTGGACACAAAAGGGTTCTACCACGTCATGGCTCTTGCCTGCCCCCAACACCAGATGCCAAGCAGGCATTTCTTTGCCTGAAAATCCGTCCCTGCCCTGGCCAGCCACATGTCAGCTAAAATCTCCAGTGCATTGTCTGCATCTGTGTCCAGCAAAGTCCATCTGACCTGGACTAGTAAGCACGGTCAAGGCCGCTACATCTCTGTTACAGCTCACTGGGTGAGTTGGGTGGATGTCTCTGGTGATGATGGTGGCTCTCAGGCTCGGCGCACGCTCTTCAAAACCGGAGGGATGGTGCAGGGTTCTGTCCCCCAAGGTCTCCTGGTAGCATCACGTGCCAAGAGAAACCAGGTCGTGTTGAAATTAATGTGTCTTGGAGCCAATCAACAAACAGGTCAAGAGCTGTGGACGGCTCTGCGCAACGAGATAGAGTAGTGGCTTGGTGACAAGAACCTGGTGCCAGGCAAGGTGGTGTGCGACAATGGGCGAAATCTCCTGGCCACCCTTAAGATCGGTAGGCTGGAGCACATCCCTGGCCTGGCACACGTCATGAACCTCGTCGTCCAGCAATTTCTAAAGCGCTATCTGGATCTCGACTGCCTGCTGAGGAAGGCTCGGGGCCTGACCTCACACTTCCGGCGATCGCACGCTGCTTTGTTCCGGTTGGCTACGTTACACTGTCATCTTGGTCTCCCCGTCAACCGTCTTGTTGTTGACGTGGCAACCTGCTGGATTTCCACTCTCCACATGCTCCAGCGATTGTGGCAGCAGCGTAATGCCATTACGCAGTATGAAGTGGCCCATGGCCTGACAAGCAGCGGTGCGGACCTCGGGGTGTTGAGCCACGGAGAGTGGAGGCAGGTGAAAGAGCTCTGCACCATCCGTGCAAGTTTTGAAGAAGCCACCAAAATAGATAGTGAGGACAATGCCCTTGTCAGCATGACCATTGTGGTGATATTAGCTCTGGAACAAGTGTTGGACACTCTGAAACAGCAGGTCCCACCAGCAATGGAGGAGAAGGTGGACACAGATGCAGACACAGAGCCTAACTCTCCGTCGAATACAGAAGGCCAGACAGTTTCCCAACTTTATAGATTTTCATTAAATGGTGGTTTGGAATCCATGGCTGGTGCAAAGCACGCCTCAGCTCTCAGGGTACATCATCTGAGGCAAGTCAGGGCTGTGTTGAAGCTGATAAGGAGGAAGCAGAGGAGAATGAGGCATGGCTGGACACCGACGGTACCCATGTCCCTGCCTTGGAAAGAGTTTGGCACAGATTAGAGGTGAAGGTAGAAGACGAGGAAGATGTGTTTAGTGCCCCCCGACTCCAAGGCTTGGGAAATCATGGCTCCATCTCTCACATGAGTGCGTTGATGCTCCATTTCCTCCAACATGAACCACGTATTAAGGCCATCAAAATGAACAACAGTTACTGGGTGTCCACCCTCCTTGATCCCTGTTACAAAGCGAAACTCAGCACTTTCCTTCCACCCACAGAAATAGACAGTCGAATGCAGGAATTAGAGAACGTGCTCATTGATCAACTAGAGACATCCGTTTCATCTGCTTCACGTTCTAATATCGCAGTGGAACAACGTCAGCAACGTGACAGCAGTAGAGTGCCAAGAAGCCGTAGCACCAGAATCAGCAGCAGCAGCAGGCATTGTGGCAGAAGCCTAATGGGTGACCTCTGGCAATACTTATTTACCGCCTCAACAACGCCTGTAATGCTGGGCACAAATTAGACACACAAAGACCGCCTCAAGATCATGGTCCACGACTATCTGCATCTCAACACCGTTTGTTTTTTGGATATGTTTCCGCCCCAAAACCCGACTTCTCGGTATTCAAAATGGACGAAGGGCCCGAGCTCGCTCGCCACGCCCATAGGGGTTTGTTGTCTTGCCCAGCACCAGTGTCATACCCTGACGGACCTTCAGCCAGCTGGAGGAATGATTACAGACAAACGCATTCGGCTTTCCACTGAGAATGTGGATCCTCTGACTTTCATCAAGATGAATCAGGCGTGGATCTCTGATGATGTTGTGGCCCAATTGCCAGGTCACCAATTAGTTTCCGGTCTACTTCACACTACTCGTCAAAAAGAAATGGTCCTCTTTTTTTTTAAAAATGCTCATTTCTTACTGCAATTTTTGTTCTGAGTGTCCAAAAGGTCATTTTGTTAGTTTTGTGATTAGGAGACTGTAAAAGACAACAATTGTACATGGTTTCATGAAAATACCTTACTCTAATTACTCATTTTTTCATGAAAATTTTAAGTACTGTCAATGGTTTTTGGGTCATGGTGCTGTGAAAATCAGCTATAATCCACATCCTTTGGGTACAAAATGTAGTTTTCTAAGTGGCAAATTTTTTATTACAAATTAAATTTAAAATTGGCCGAGAGGTAATTTTTCTAATTTTTTTGGGGCATTGTGCTGTAAAAAACAGCTAAAATCCGGGTCCTTTAAAAAAAATATTTTCAAACGGGCATTTCTTCGTCACAATTTTAAACATGCCCAAAGTCATTTTTCAAATTTTTGGGGGACTGTGTCTGTAAACAAACACTATAATCCAGACCTATGGCAAAAAAGGGGTTTTTCCCAACCCCATTTCCCCCGCACTTTTTTTTAACAGGGCCAAAAGGGAAATTTTCTAATTTTGGGGGTCAGGGTCTGTAAATTAGCATAATCCAGGCCCTTTGGTACAGAAATGGGGTTTCTAATGGTATTTTTTCCCTTTTCAAATTTTAACAGGGGCCAAAGGGGTCTTTTTTTATTTTTTTGTGTCATTGCTGCCCAAAACCATTTTATCTACACCCATTGTAGAAAAAATGGGGTTTCTAATAGGAATTTGTTCTTCAAAATTTCAACAGGGACCGAAAGTAATTTTTTGAATTTTGGGGGCATACTGCCAAAAACAACTATAATCCGGGCCTATTTCCCAAAAAATTTTTTTTTTTTAAAAAAAACTCTTTTTTTTCGGGCTTTTCTGGCAGGTTGAAAAGGCATTTTTGTGGTTTTGGGGTCAACCAGCGGAAAAGAAGAATTCAAGTTCTATTAAAATAAATCTCGTTTCAATATCTTTTTTGTTAAATTTGTCGGGTGCAAAAATAAGGGGGTCTTTCCCCATTTTCCCCAGTGCCATTTCCAATCCCGTTTTCTTTTTTTGCGTAAAAAGGGGCCCCATACACTGCACCAAAATGTTTAGTTTGGATGTTAATTCCACTTCACCTCACCTTTTTTGGGTGAAAAAATGAACGTGTCCCCCTCCCAAACTTTAAGGGAAAATCGAGTTTTAATGGGCATCGGGGATCGACAATAGGAGATGATTCAACATAATCGGAATCGTCGATGCAGTTTTATTGGGCCAAAATCACGACACTATACACAAATTCGAGCTTCATCATACTCCCCCCAAACACCACAAGGGGTCACAATGTACCACTTACCATCTATGTGGGGGGGAATATACATTTTTTTTAAAAAGGGAATTTCTCTTTCCCAACGACATTAAATAGGCGAAAAGGTGAAACGGGGAACCCTTTTAAAGGTGCCCCGACCTGAAAAAAACATCTAAAATAAAAAAAAAAATGTTGATGAAGGTACTTTTGGGCCTGCACTACTATAAAACATTGCTTTTTTCCCCCTGTAATTACTTTACTTCTAGGGGGTAAAAAGAGGAAAGACCCGGGCATTAGGTTTCAGGGGATAACCCCACCACATTCAGGGGACCAGGTTTCCCCCTCCGGCCACACCAACCCTCCATCAAACTCCGACACCAATGTTTTTTCTCCAAATACTAGGTTTTCTTCGTTTCCCAAGGTTGGACTGTAAATCTGCCCATTCACCCTACTACTTTTAGGGGGAAACCCAACCCAAAACCACTTCTGAACAGGGGTGGAGGGGAGGAAAAACTCTTTGTGAATTTTGATGCGGGGAACCGAAATTATTGGACTTTTACCAACAATTTGTCTGCAAGGGCGACTGATTTTCTCCATTTAAACTCCCCCTTTTTTTAAAAATTAAGAGCTCCTGGGTATACCTTAGGGGTCATGGGTAAAAATTTAATTAGATAAATCAGCAATAATCCAAACTTTCCCCTACAATACAACCATTTTACCAAAACAATTTCCCCCCATTCTTAACTTGCTAGGTTTCATTAAGGGATGATTTCCCTTATTTTTTTATATAAGGATATTGGGTAAAAACAACAAAGTGGACCCCACTTATTCCATTTGGGATCCCCCCCGTTTGGGGGGATTTCCCATCAACTTGTAAAATTTATACCGGTTCATTGCTACTACCGTAGGGGCATACATCCTTGCCAAAGATTAACACCCGTTTTAAAATTGTTTTTTTGTAAATAAAATTGTGCCCCTTTTTTTTCTATATATGATTCCTTAGTAGGGGTTTTAAGGCAACTTTAAAGAGGGCGCCTTATCAGGGAGTCACAACAAAAAGGGGGATCATTATATATTGAAGGGTAGGATCCCATTTTCTCCCCTAATTACTTGTTTTCTTATCCCTTTTTGGGTTGGTATTTCTTTCTTTCCCCCCTCCATCATTTTTGTTTATTTTTCAAACACCCCTTTAGTGAAAGCCTCTTTACACTGGAATCCTTTATATTACGGGGTAATATATTGTTTTTGACCCCCTTTTTATATTTGAAAGGGATATAATTTTGTTTTCATTAAAGGGTTTATTTTTTTGGGGGTATTTTCTTTTTTTTTTTTAAACATTATTCTTTGTTATCCTTGATATAGCATCTCCATTTTTCTGTGATATATCTCTTGAACAAATAAAAATCAATAAATTTGGTAATAGTCTTTATTTACTTTTTCTTATATGTTAAAGGGATTGTCTCGCTAAAAAGATCAGCTTTCAACATGTAAGAAATGGTAGTTGAAGAATTTTTCCAAATACGTTGTGTCATGTTTTCACAGTAGGTAGTGGACCCACTGTGCCAATACTGGGCTTGCTGGGAGGAGTCATGACTAAGTGGCCATTGGGTTCTTCACAAAGCCTTTGATGTTAAGAATGGTTCCCCCAATGATCATCAGGTGTTACCCCATTGCAGTCCCCAGCAGTGGCAGCTGACGAAGACAGGTCAAAAGCGCCAACGTGGGCACTATACTGACAGAGGACCAAAACAGAAGACAAGGGGCCAAGAGATGTGCCAGTTACTGTAACAAGAAGACACAGAGCTAAACAGATTGGAAGGCCTAAGAGAGAACAAGGTGCTGCACACAGAATAGGGACACAAACAGGAACAGAATCTAGACAAGGTTCAGAACATGGACTAGGACTATAACAAGAACAAAGGCTAGGAGGAAGACAGTGCAAGCACTGTAGCTAAGAACACAGACCAGGAACCAGGTAGACAGACAAGGACACAAAAGAACAAAGACCAGACAGACAAGAACCAAGTACAGGAGACATGCTAAGTAAGGATTGATCCAAAAAGTGTGGGAAAAAAATGCTCAATAAAGCACCAGGTTGGAAGAGGACAGAAAAAGCCACATGTAAAATGAAAGGTAGGTTGCAAGTCACTGTGACCATAGCCGCATGACACATTGCTTTGTTTATTTCACTTTGTTGAGGAGATGAGAGAATTTATCTCCGCTGTATGCACATAGCTTTCTCCAATCTGCTCTCACCTTCTCTGCTCTTTGTCTTAACTGAGAGCAGGAAGTGAGGTCACCACAGGTCAGAACATTTGCAGCTTGAGACCAGAGTGTGTTATCTCTAACAAACAAAGGAGACTAATTACTTTTGCTTATTTTGAGCTCTGTAGTCCCTGCACTTACAGATAACATATCCAGCTCTCATGTCAGTGCAATCAGAAGAGCTTTGATTATGGAACTGATACGCTAATAGCTGCTATAGAACCACTGACAGTCTAATCAGGAACAGACAGGATTCATGAATCTTTATCTGCTTTTGGCTCTTTGAAACAGCATAGTGAGACAACCCCTTTTTTTTAACTCATAGTTAAAATCTATAGGAAGCAAAAGTGTTCATCCCTGATGCATTTCAAGTTAAAATAGCTCATAGTCGTACAACACTAGATTTTGTCTATGAGTTAATACACGTTTAAGTGTCAATTTAAGTAATGCTGGAACAAGTATTCTGTGTATGTTTAAGCTTCAACCTTCCACCTGAATCTAATAGGTCTATGTGCATCACTTCAACTTTATTGGAAACTGGATTCAGACAATACGTGGAGAGCTGAACAGCTTTGCATTTTCTAATATATTGCTTTTGTTTCATAGGTAAATTGATACATAAAAAAAGTCATTATCCAAAACCTATTAGATGTGAGTTTGTATTTCAATGAGAAAGGAGACTGGTTAACAAAGCTGAATATTGTGAACTGGATGATAAAAAAAATATAAATCTAACATGTATTTATACTGGATACCTGTGGGGATATTTGATCCATCTCATCCAAATCAGCTGAATATTACACCAACATTGATAACATGGAAACAGAATGTGGTATGTTACATAGATTCTTATAGAGAAATGTATTGAAAATATACTTGTATAGAAAACATAATTTCATATATAATGCAGCATATTCAGGGCCTGGCTGTTGAGTAGGCGAAGGTAAACTATCGCCTAGGGCCCCATTTCATCCCAGGCAGGAAATAGGCTGTAAGGAAGTATGGCATGGACTGAATTTTCCATATGGGGCCACTATTATCACTATTATTATTTTTTTTAGAGCATCATTAATTCCAGGGTGCTGTACATTCAAGGGGGTTACATACATAACATAGGTCAATATGTCACCTATCAACTTGTACAAAAGGAAAGAGAACTCTGCCTGCGAGGGCTTTAAATCTACAAGGAAGGGGGAAAGAAACAGGAGTAGAGGGGCAGACATGTTTCTGGAGGGTGTAGTGACAGTGGGGTTATTGTAGGTTATAGGCTCCTGAAGAGATGGGTTTTCAGGTTGCTTTTGAAGCTGCTGAAAGTGGAAGAGAGTCTGATGTGTTGGGGCAGTGAGTTCCAGAGTATAGGGGAAGCACGAGCGAAGTCTTGGAGACGGTTGTGTGAGGAGCTGACAAGAGGAGAGCAGAAAAGAAGGTCCTCTGAGGAGCAGAGATTGCATGAGGGGAGACATCTGGAGATTAAGGTTACGGAGAGTCTTGTAGATCATGGTTAGTAGCTTGAAAAAATATATGCT